>JAGFPH010003484.1:79726-90865 GCA_018207615.1 Philaenus spumarius
ATCCGGCCCTCTGATTGGTTTTACGCTATAGTATCCCAGTCTCTACTGTTTATATTCATTCTAATGGCAACCAACTGAATAAACCACAGATAAAACAGCTGATTCTGATAACGAGCTTAACAACGGCGTTTTATTTTAGGCCTAGTTTATTTTATCACCCGGCATTATATAAGCTTCATTCATCTCATTTTTTTATAAATAGCTAGGGCAGACCGCTGCGTCCTCCGCACGCCAACCCTCAATGGAATCTGCTAAAAACGTATGTTATGTTTTATTTATAATAAAGGTGTATTATTAATAATAACCTCAAAACTAAGATGGTAAATAATGTCAAATGTTCATATCAAATTATTTCTTATATTTTATAACAGCAGTTATAATTATGTTTAAAAGAACCAGCATTGCTCAGATCTACACTTTAAAACCCGAACCTAAAAGCTAGAAATACAAAAATAATTGCTTAAAATTTTGAAATCAGCTGTTAGTGGAAATATTGGAGCAAACAGCTATATTATCTATTATTTTATTCAATTGGTTGCTATGGTAATAAACGTAAATACATGTGTTGGTTTATCATTCTAGGCTTAACCTTAGATTTTTTCCGACTAAATTTACAAATATTGAAATAAAAAAAAAATGTATTGAAATGAATTACTGTATAGCCAATGTTACTCAGGGACAGTGTAGCTTTTTATTAGTAAAACTATGTTTTCAATCGGTTCAGTAGTGCCAGAGATTACCCCCTAATGTACATACAAACAAACAAACAAACTTTACCTCTTTATAATATTATTATAGATTGGATTCCACCCCATGTTCGTTTCGATCACCAACTAAAGCAGCGGCTCGTGACGAAGCAACTGCAAACAGATTATTGTATATTGAAATATTTTCCAGAAAATTACGATTTAACACAAGATGTTTAAATTACTATTCAGTATGCTTTTATCGTTAGTTTTTGTTTGTGTTTGATTTTACCGAACAAAAAAATCTGTTTTTTTCTCTGAAGATTTACCTATTCAAATTTTGTCAAGTTATTTGCTATGGTAATAAATGTATTTGCTTTCGATGGTTTAATGTTTGCCCAACCCAATTTTGTTTCTCCAAATCAGAAATTTTATTTATAATATGTAGCAACAAATGTTTGGATTTTAATACAGTAAGCCTTTTCGTTGAGATTCTGTTTGCGTTTGCTTTTATTTTTAAAACCTAATCTAGAAATGGCTGTGAAAAGTAATTAACTGATTATAAAACTGCTAAGTTGGTTGCTATGGTAATAAATGTATTTGCTTTCGATGATTTAGGGGAAGAATGTAGTCGCAAGCTTTTAGCATGTGTTTAAATGGGGAAACGGGCAATATTCATGTACCTGTATCTCAATACTTATTTGTGATATATGTATCAAACTTTTACACGTTCATCTTGTACATATAATGAATGTATGGACCTAAAATGAACTTCCTAGGTCTAAAAGAATTTTTTTTTAGAATTTAAAAAAAAATAAAACTAAGAAATGTTGAATATTTTTCAAATTAAATTTTTTATTTCAGTCATTAAATTAGATATCACTTTTATTTTAGGACTGTATGTTTGTATTACTGTTATAAACATGTGGTAAAAATTTCAGAAGCCTGTCTCAAGTAGAACTGTAGCTACAGGAACATAAAGACAAAAATAGTAAGTTTTCGGAAAATTGTGATTTTATAAACAATCTCCTGCTCCATACTGGCTATGGTCTTGGGTCTAAAAAAAACCAACCTACGACATCAAGTTTTTTGGAAAAAAAACTTAAATATCAATTTTATATTTTATATTCAACATATTATTTGATAGTAGTAGCATATATATATACATATATATATATATATATATATATAAGAGTAAAGCCTTGCTTTGCAACAGGGGAAGCAGGTTGACTAAAATGTATGAACATACGTTTGAATTTCATTTTTTTTAGAGGTGATTAAAAATTAAAAGCTATAAGTGTAATATATCACTGTATTCAGAAAGAAATGTACAATATATTGAGACCAAAAAAATTTATTTTTTATTTTTTAGCCATTTGACGACATTCTTTCCTTAATGTTTGCCTAACCCAATTTTGTTTTTCCAAATCAGATATTTTATTTATAAAATGTAACAACAGATGTTTGAATTTTAATACAGTAGGCCTTTTCGTTGAGATTTTGTTTGCGTTTGCTTTTATTTTGAAAACCTAATCTAGAAATGGCTGTGAAAAGTAATTAACTGATTATAAAATTGCTAAGTTGGTTGCTATGGAATACATGTAAATACATTCAACAAACGTGTGTTGCTAAACCTTTTATTCGAATCAGCTGTTTTATCTATTTATAGGGCTGGGAGTGTATTTCCGAATCTTTACTATTGTTACGCTTTAAAATTTAGCAAAATCCATTCTTAATGTGCGTCGTGTCCCCATTAGAATATACCTTTAATTTTTCTTATTTTTGACTTAAATGGGTTTTTTTCTACGTTGATTTTAAGGCAGTCGGTCATATAGTCAGGAAAATGCCTCTTAGCAATGTACAGGGTGTACAAAAAGTCCCGCACTGGATTAATATTTCGTTTGCAAAGAAAATTTGAAGGTAGATGTGATTGAGGAACCTACTCTATGTAAAAAATAATACTTTATTAAGATTTCAAAAAAATCATCCGCCATCTTGGATCCGCCATTTTGAATGTTCTTTGTTTTTTTAAATGGAAAGGTGGTCATGTGATACATCATTTCGATGTAGAATTTGAAGAGAAAATCAACGATGAAATTTGCACATCCATATCTTTAACCGATTAAAAATGGCGGTAAAAAACAACGAATCGTGTTTTATGATTTTGCCCCATTTTGCTGTACTATTTTCTTTTTTTAATACTAATTATTATTATTTTTGGATTTAGAATTAAATAAGATATCAAACGATATGCCACACAACGATATTTGGTTGAACCACTCGAAATCAATCTTGAAAAATCAAAATGGCTGTAACTCAACAATTTTAAATAAAACAAAAATATTTCTACTTTCAAATTTTCTTTCTATACGAAATATTAAACCAATGCGTGACTTTTTGTACAACCTGTATACATATTAAAAATAGGTTCTATAATGTTTGATGTTCACGTATTAATATAGACGGAGCGACGAGTTAGTTGGAAATCATTCCATTTCGCAGCTGAACCTCTGACGTGGGGATGAAGAATTACTTTTACTTCGGCTCGCATTCAAATGCCGTAGTACTGAAATCTTGCGAACGTTCTAAAAAATTAACCCCCTATTTTTACGAATTTTCTCGACGTTTTCGAGGTCTCTAAAGCGATGAAAAAAATGTTGTGTCCGTGTGTCTGTATATCTGCGGTGACGACGCATGAACCTACTGTCGTCGTAGAAACCTGGTGGTGCTTAAATTTTCGTAATTGTATTTTAGAGAGTTGAAAAGCTTTTGAGCTTTCTAGCGTGGCAGCATCGTGACTTGCGTGAAAAAAACGTCACATAAAAAAAAATTAAGAGCAAAAGTCTCGAAAAAGTTTCCATCTTTTCATCTTGTTTCGAAAATTGAGTTTATCAATTGTATTGATTCAACCAACAATTTATGAAATTGGTCTACTCACGAATTCGTTTAATAACTGTGTGCGTGTACGAAATATACTAGTAGAATTTATTTTCACCTACCCCACTTTCGCGTTGCACCTCAACTTTGCTGCCTTTGATTTTCTACTGCGCATGGCGAGTTTGCAGCTCGACGTACGCACTGTTTCGCTTCGTTCGCAGTGAACGATCTGTAAAAATACTGGGTGCTTTTATGGTATTTTACGTTTCGATTGATTTCAAGAGAACCAGACGGGCTTCAAGGTCGTGTAAAAACAAAAATGTGCTATACAATCTCCATATACCAGGTGTCTTAAAAGTCCCACCCTCCCCCTTTAACTTTTGTGTTTCTTAAAACAAACAAATATCATTTGGGGAACGATACTAACTTAGCCCAAAGTATCTTTTGAAGCAATCGGAAGTTTTGAGTGCCCCTAAAAATGGGGAATTTTGGGGCCAACTAAAAATTTTTAAGTGGGAAGTATGGTCATGTGATAAACATTTTTTTTTAAATGTTTTCTAAAAACAATTCCTTTTCGAGATATTAGTAACTTTATGTGGATTTAATTCAACACGTTTAGGGCCGCCATTTTGTTTTGGGTGGTACGATTTTTATTTTCTTTATGTCATTTTCCTAGTCTTAAATATACCTTTAAAATGAGGTATCACATGACCATACTTCCCATTTAAAAATTTTGAGTTGCCCCCAAAATCCCCCATTTTTAGGGGACACTCAAAATTTCCGATTGATTCAAAAGATACTTTGGGCTAAGTTAGTATCGTTACAAATGTTAAAGGGGGAGGGTGGGACTTTTAAGACACCTGCTATGTTTTAGATAAAACTTAAACAATTTTCATTCTAGTATGAAAAATCTTAAACAAGTTTACTTTCGGTAAAAAAACTTGCTTTCGGTTGAACGATTTCTTTGGCTAACCAACTCATCCGAGCGACTTAGGCGACCAACGTGTTTAAACAATTTGACAAAATCGTACGTAAAATGCAACCGTTAATGTATTAAATTTTTAATGATATCCTCAAACGTGGTACTCACCATAAGAATCACTGAAATGACTCATCTTTCAAATGAAATCATCTAATAAGGTACAGTACTTCAGCTTTTCATGTTCACGTATTAACATAATATTCTGCAGATCAAGTACCCCCTGCTAGTAAAAAATAAGAGTCTTTCAATAAGTATTAATATTTCTTTCAAGTATACAATTCATTTTAAAACCGTTATTGTGTAATTATTTTCTAAATATACCTACCGGTAGCGTGTTGCGAAGCAATACAAGCAAAGAAGTAATTGATTTATGATTGCGGCTTTGGATGCCTTCTCGTGACTAGGGTGATCTACTTTACCGCAAGGTCTGGGATTATGATGTAGGTAGAGTATAAAACTACAGAGTTCAAGTTACACGGATCATTCTCTACAATGTGTTGACGTAAGATTATACATAGTGTAGAACTTTTGCCATTTAATGCAGCAAGTTGTTTTTATCGAATTTCCGTAGGAAAGATTTCTGTGACTCTAATGGCCGAATTCACTACGCGGACAAGACACGTACAGGGCAGGTAACGTTTTCACTACGTGTACAGGCTTCGTACAAATCTATAGATCATGAATAATAAATAGATCTTGCATCCATACGGCAGCACTGTGGCGAAAATTAGGTTGTCGGGAAAATAGTGCATGATCGCGCCGAGAGGTAGCGCTAGGGAGAAATCATTGGTAGCATTGGTGTTTCACACAGCTTCCGTCGTTTCCCCAATAGATAGCGCCAATATCGTCGAATTTCCAGTGGAACGAAATATTGCATTGGATCGGAGTTCTATTAGGTTATCCAAATACAGTGGTACAACCTTCGTGCTTTTCGTCATGCTCGAAGGGGGAGAAAAAACACTGAGGAGAACAGAGCCAAAAATGGCCGAATACTTCACGCACGACATTTTGCTGCCCGTAGGCAGGCTGTTTCTAGCATGTATGTCGTTTTCAAAACACATACAAGCGTTCAGTTTCGTACAGTTTCGTTTGAATAGCTCCCTCTGCTGATGAAAATGACACTGTCTGAACCCTGCACGAACCCTGCACCACAAGTAAAAACCGACATGTGACTTTCCCATTGTTTCTTATGTTAAATTATCGTTCATCTTTTCCTTCCAATGACACTTTGCTGTCAAATTAATACTTTCTGAGATCCCAATGGTGGCCCAATTAAAACAATCACTTAAAATAGAAAATGTTTTAGAGGTTGTATCTCATAAAGGGTTGGGTTTAGAAAAAAATACAAAAGAATAAAAATGTCTTAATTTTGTGTCCCAAATCGAAATTCAACATAAAAAATACGGGGTTCCATTTGAAAAAAATAAGTTGGCCGCCATATTGGAAAAATGGCGGAATTTTTGGAAATTTTAATATTGTATTTTTAATGCAAGGGAAAAGGTAGGGAAGGTCCCCCATTTAAAGTTTGTTGTAACGTTTATAGTGTCCGAAATCCCAATGGTGGCCATTTTGAGTTGATTACCCTGTATATATATATTTTTTAAACTAATAATTTCTTTAGAAAAGTATTTTGATGTTTATTTAGGTCTCAGATGATCTTGGTGGTCGGAGCCAGATTTTTCACAAAATTTAAAACAGCACCTTTCATACCTGCGTTTGGTATTTACCTAATCAAAATAAATCAGCTCCAATCCAGTAGCTGATATTGCTTGTAGAAAATATCTACGAATTATATAATTAAATTTTTTAATTGAAAGTAAATATTGTTAAGTAGTGTGCACCTAATTAAGCACCAAGAGGTTGTATTTAGCAAGACGAAATGTTTCCATGAATGAAATTAATTAACGTTGTGTAATTATTGCATGGAGGAAAAACTGAACGTATTAAAACTAATTACAGCGGGTAATTATTTAATTTTAATTGCAATTATATTAAAAGCAGGCAGCTGCTAATTTGTGAAAATATTAGAAATTCCATGCAGAAAATACAATGAATTTATTCATTATGGAGGCTACTAGAGTATGAATAGGCTGCTTCATAGAATACATCTACATGGTTTTTTTAGTTCAAACTGAATGAAATTGCAATAGTAACTAAATTTCTTGTTTGTCTGATCGGTATGAAATTAACATTCGATTTTAAACTAACTTCCCGATGAGCTAGAGACTTAAAAATTTAAGGGTAGTTACTCCAATTCATCATTTTGACTTAAGTAATGAAATTTCAAATAGTTTTGTATATTACTTCAATATAATATTAACTTTATAGCTTGTAGGAAGTTGGTTTAATTTATATTTATTGTGTAGGGGTAGCAACCCCATTTCTACCCCTTAGATTGAAGTAATTGTAACGTCTAAACACTCAGGGCAATGATGTGGAAGAACTGTGAAATTTTTTGTGAAATCGGTCGAATGGTTTTTGAGTCTATAGAGGACAAAGAAACATTAATTTTTATGTAGAGAGACTAGCTGGCCCGATCCGGCTTTGCACGGATAGACAAATAAAAGTTAAATGTATATAAACCAAAAAATACATCAATAAATATATAATACTATGTATTTCTTATAGGGATTTATAGTAACTTTGACCCCCAAAACTCCCCTAAAATTTCGAATTTTTTTTAAACCTTTCTTAGCGAGCACCCACGGCCATAGAGAAAGCTACATACCAAATTTCATTCCAATCCGTTAGGTGTTTTTTTTTTGTAACTTTGACCCCCCCCCCCCTAATAAAATTTCGAATTTTTTGAAAACCTTTCTTACCGAGCACCCGCGGTCCTAGAGGAAGCTACATACCGAATTTCATTCCAATCCGTTCGGTGGTTTTTTAGATTTCGTGATGAGTGAGTCGGTGAGCGGTATTTGGATTTTGTATATCTAGATTATCAGTAAACTTTTTGAGCTAGACAGTTTATGACGCACAATAATTTAAAAATCAAGAGGTCTAAGTTTTAAATGGTAGTAAATAAAAACACAAAAAATGTAAGTGGGTATGGGGACTGATCGTACCGAATGTCCAATATAATTAGCCTACTTTTGAAATTAACTTAAACAGATATTAAATTTGACTAATGTTTACAATCCATCAACAAAAAAAAGTCTTTTGGTTTTGAAGAAAATGTTTCCTTCTAGTCCAAAATCCTTCAAGTTTCATTAAATCCAAGAAGTGCCTAATCTCATACCTTTGTTCGATATATGTTGGTCGGTTACATGCTGGAATAATCAGCTATAGTCAATTATTTATAATTTTTTAATTTATTTCTAAATTATCTCCACCATACAGTAAACAGCATCTCTGAGAAGACAAATAAAAATCGGTTGAATTACCTAACGAATAATAATAGAACACGTATAATACTAGCTTGTTGATATTATCAGCAATTTTTTATCAATTTTGTTTAAATTGCAAACTAATGCTCCTAACTACACTTTGATTCTGGAAACTGAAAATATATAAAAATCGTGTGTACACAATTAAATTACATTTGCTGTTTATAAAGAGATATTGAAGCTAGCCTCAACTCGATACAAAAATCTCCTACTAAAGCTAGGTGTACTTGTATAAAGAGTAGCAAGTTTTATGTAACTTGTATGACGTTGCTAATAATTATGGTTTCCGAATTTTTTCAATGAAGAAGTTTTAGACTTACATTACGAGTTATTGCTGCACAACATTCTCCTTTCATTGATTTACAAGCAGCAGTTGAACTTTAATGCAGATTATTTAAAAAGTGACAAACAATTTCCGTTAAAATATTTGGTTATTAAAAGCCAGGAGGGAATTATTAAATTTAAATTAATAATAATTCATAATCATACTCTGTTACATCTAATCTGTGCTCCTTGTGCAACGCCAATGAAGAGGAAGACATCCCACATTTCCTTGCTGCGTGTCCCTTACTCAAGGAGTTTAGACGCCAACATTTCGATTAGTGTTGGACTCTTAGATGAATGACATTTGACTAAAATAACTCAATTTTGCAGTAACACCTGGGCATATAATATATAGGTTTAGTTTAACCAAAAAGTTTAACTTTTAAGTTATTTATTTTTAGTATTTGTTTTTCTTCTTTCAATATTGGTGAGTTTTTTCTTCCTACTATTTACAAAGAGTAATTTTTAGTAGAATTGTAAAAGTTTTAATAGGTTGATATGTTTTCTTTTTTCTCTTCCTTTTCCTTTTGGTAAAAAGTAATGTCATGTAATGGCAATCTCTCTGACCGTCTTTGGACCAATAGTATGTCAGAAGGTACGATTGTTTTATAAATATTAAGGGTACTTCGAATGTCTATCTTCGACAATTTTAGCTGTAATACACATAACTTAAGTTGTAATTAAGATAGGCTCATAATTTTATTTATTTTCTAAATTGTACCTTTTTCTAGTTCCGTACACTAGAAAAAAAATATAAACCTAAAAGTTATTATTTGTTTTAAAAAACACTTTTTTTTATGTTTTTATTGTTATTGTTATTGTTATTAAATAAATTTTTTATTTGTTGAAATATTAAAAAAAATCCCGTGTTAGGAACTAGATAATTGTGTTATAGACATGTGGTAAAAATTTGGTAAAGATTTCTTAGATAGTTTTCCAGAAATGTGTATTATAAATAGGCTAACAAAAACGTGATTTTCGGGAAACGAGCAAAACGTAAAAGCCAAAATTTCAAAGTTTCATAAGTAGCCTACCTTTTGCTAATGGCCTCCTGGACAGTATGTGGAATTGTCTGGGTCTTCTTCAGCAGCATATAAGTCTTCCGGCTTCCTCTTCACCAAAGTTCTTTAAAATAACTCACTGTACAATAATGAACAATATAAAAGTGTTTGTAGTACAGCGAATTATTTGGCCTCTAAAGCCATTTATTTCCATGGTAACGCTTACATTATTTTTTTTTTACGGACATAAAGATAATTATAACCATATAATGTATAACAAGAGAATAAAAAATCATAAAAAACTAAAAATCGATAAAAAAAAATTTTTGTTTGGAGTGCCCTTAAACACATTATCTAGATTATTTTTAATAAAGACACACTATTATTATAATTAATAATTCTAGCTTGAATTACACCAATCATTTGACGTATTCAACTCACATGTTTTTTAGTGTGTTCAATAACCAAGCTTTATAAATAATTTGTATTTTCTTTTATTCAATTTAGTTTTTATTATCAATGGAATATCGTATTCGTTTTAACTCTCTACGGAACGGCCAACTAATACAGGATATAAAAAGGTGATAATTCCAAGATCCAACGGAAGATAGCGTCTATTCAGACTCTAAAAAGAACATCCGGTTCCAATTATTTAATGGAAAACGATTCCACCCTTCTGCTATCTCGCAGCTATTCCAGACCCTAACCTATAAACCCGGGTTAAAGTGGGCAACCTTTGCACTCTTTCAAATTACTTTTTGTCACCGGCCATTTTGCGTTATAACACCTGTACATTATAAATAGGTTAAATTTGTGTATGTTCGCTTTCATAGTTTCGGCAATCTCTGATTACTCCGTCAAGTCTTTAAACGTTTTAATGTTAATCGACCACTTTTCAGAGAAGATTCTGATGATATTACATATGTTTTGAAACGCTTAAATAATTCAATAAAAAGTAAGTCACAGACGGAGTTTATTCAAACTCATCTAGGCCTAATCAATTGTCGACTCAGAGTACTTGTGCTCAGAAATTAGTTTCAAAAATTAATTTAATCTTTACAAATATTAAAATAAACTTTTCTTACGGAATGTTTTGTACACATTAAGAAGCTATGGCACACAATTAACACTACTATATACACAACCGACTTTCTTCATCCGTTTTTAGATACCAAAATAGTCAGGCCTTTAAAAAAAAGATATAATTGTGAAATAATTGGTTTATTATTCTATAACCAATAAACGGTACCAGGAGCTGGCACATTTTTCTCACAAACATATTTAAATTACTAAACAGATTCACTGTGACTTCATAATTGTTGTAGGAGGGGTAGGAGAGGTGATATTAAAGTAGGATATTAACTAATAAATTTTATTATTATTAGCTAGAGAGACAACTATGCGATCGATTTCGAATAAATTTGTACCAAACATGTCAATTAGGCCTGTATAGATGCACAAAAGAATTTGTTGAACAATTTTGAAAAAAAACCCATTTTTGGCCAAAAAAACCCCCAAAAATCAGTTATTATTATTATTATTAGCTAAACGAGAATTTTTTAATAGATGCGGTTTTTTTGCATATGGTAGGGTACATTAAGCAAATAAGCAAAATTTTATCAAAATCGTTAAAGCAGTTTTTTATAAAAAAAATTATAACAGATTTTTTGGGGTTTTTTGGCCAAAAATGGAGTTGTTTTTCAAAAATATTCAAAATCTTTTTTGTGCAGCTACAGGCCTATAGGCCTAATTGTAATGTTTGGTGCAAATTTTTTCAAAATCGATCAAATAGTTTTCTCTATAGCTTTGTATACATATAGAAATACAGACAGACATTTTGTAAAACCACTTTTTTGAACTCAGGGGGGTCCCAAAACGAA
>JAGFPH010003484.1:95802-141447 GCA_018207615.1 Philaenus spumarius
CTAACATTCTAAAACATTATGTATCATTCTAGAACACTCTCCAACATTATACAACATTCTCGAACATTCTCTAACATTCTTGAACATTCTATAACATTCTAAAACATTATATATCATTCTAGAACCTTCTCCAACATTATATAACATTCTCGAACATTCTCTAGCATTCTCTAACATTCTCTAACATTCTCGAACATTCTCTAACATTCTAAAATATTATGTATCATTTTAGAACAATCTCCAACAATATACAACATTCTCGAAAATTCTCTAACATTTTCGAACATTCTCTAACATTCTAAAACATTATGAATCATTCTAGAACACTCTCCAACATTCTAGAATATTCTGGTACATTCAAGAACTTGCAGGAATATTCTACAACATTCTGGGAACATTTTAGATGATTCCCGAATTTTTTTTAACATTATATAACATTCTTTAACATTCTAGAACTCTCTATAACATCTAGAACATTATCTATCATTTTAGAACAATTTGTGTATAATAATATCCAACATTCTAGAACGTTGTGAAACATTCTACAACATTCTCGAACATTCTAGAACACTCTCCAACATTCTAGAACATTCTGCAATATTCCACAACAAGCTGGGAACATTGTGGCAGTTTTTAGAACATTCAGTAACAATCCTGCCACGTCGGCAATCGATTACCAGCTGCTTCACCGACTTCCAAAAAGAAGGCCACTTGTGAGATGCGCTCTTTTGACACCCATTTCTTCGAATCGAACCCTTCTTGTAATGAAGACTGTGGGGTGGGTTGCGGCATTATAGCGTTACTTACAGTCAAACCACGCTTACACGAATGTAATATTTATATTGATTTTCAACATGTTTTCACTTACGTCTAGTTTAAAATATCTGCTAATTATAATTACAATACTTAACTGGCAACCATGTACGAGTTGATTACCCTACTTGGATAAATTGCATGTTTTATTCATTGCACTCGATGTTGTGGATGGTAATTAATTTAATGTATTTCAATTCACGAATGTACATTGCTTGTTGTGGGCCATTAACCGTCGTGTATTTTTCTCCCTCTGTGCATACGTTTGTCAACTTTTCAATTGATTTTCAATGCTTACGATATCAGTTTAGTAAGTAGTAATTGCCTTGCTAGCATTGTGACAATTCATTATGCTGAGATTTCAATGCCGTAATTAATTCAAGATTCAGTGATTACTACCGTCGTACAAGTGGTTTTACCTTCTATGAAATGCATTTTGAGCAGAATTGTATTTTACACATAGTCAGAGTTAGTGCCCAACTACGTCTTGCTTTCAAAAATAAAAATAACAGACTAACACAAAAAAAAGAAAGAAAGCAGTCGTGGGACTGCCGAGATAAGTGAAAACTATCACGAATATAAATCGTTGGTTATATTGGTTCAACACGAAATTTCATCATTATTTCATATAGTGTCACATTTCCAATTTAAATCTCAAAAATAACATAAATATGATTGTATATATCATGTTTATGTTGTTTTGGAGATTTCAATTTTAGAACATATAAATTATAATTGGTAAGTGACAAAAATTGTAAATTAAAAATTTTTACTAAAGCTATTTGCTTATAAAAAAGACGAAAAACGTAATTTTCAACCGAGTCACGTGATAGCAGTAAAACATGGAGGCGAATTTTGTTACCTACTAACTGTTCGCTGGAGTTTTTTGCAAATTTAAATGTCGTACGCACACGGAGGAAACTAAAAATAAGACCAGCATTAGTAAAAACGAAAGTGTATACAAGCGATATTCTAGTCGCGCTCGAGCGCTGCAACAATGCAATGTTATACAGGGTTAGTTAAAAGTCTGGAGACACCCCCTTAATTCTCCACCGAGCATTGATAGAAAATCCAAACACGGGGGTTGTTTATAGGCCATAAAAGCACACTTCTCCATGCATAGGGCAACGTTGCCTTCCCAACTCAAAATCGGAACTTTTGGGGGCTACTCAATATTTTTAAATGTAAACAACTAGTATGTGACCCCTCATTTTGTAGAGGTCTCTATCTCATCCCTATCAAAAACGCTGGGCGATAAATTGTAAAGAGAATTAAAAAATGGAATAATTGTATTAGACTGTAATCAAACAAAAACCTCTGGCTACAATTTTATTTCTAAGCAGTTACTTACAAGGCTAACTTGTCACAGGAGATGCTCAAATTGATGGCCCTCAGCGGTTTGACAATGTGCCAATGCGGTGTGAAAATGTGAAACTGCTCGCTGCAATGTATCTTGAAGAATTTGTTGGATTACTTGCTGGATTCGATTTCTGAGATCATCAAGATTTTGAGGTTTAGTTTTGTAAACTCTATATTTTACATAGCCCCACAGGAAGTAATCCAGTTTCGACAGGTCCACGTCTACCAATCCAATGATTTGGGAAAACGTTATCTAAGTACTATGGAACTTGCAAACCGTAATGCGGAGGAGCTCCGTCTTGTTGGAACCAAATTTGTTCGAAATTATTTACCGGTGCCTGGATAGCTGGAACAATTTGTTGTTGGAGCATAGCTAAGTATACCTCAGCATTAAGGTTTCTATTAATAAAGAACGGCCCAATAACTCGTCCTCCCATCTTTCCTAGCCATACGTTGATTTTTTGAGGATGTTGTGTGTGTTGTTCTTGAACCCAGAAAGGGTTGGTATCATTCCAAAAACTAGAGTTATGTCGATTAACTTCTCCATTCAGCATGAAAGTAGCTTCATCACTGAATACAATATCATTTAGTTTAATTGTTCCGTTATCATTCTCATCATGTCGTCACAAAACTCTACTCTGCGATCGAAGTCATCTTCGTTCAACTCATGAACAAGATGAATTGTATAGGGTTTGAACTATTGCTGATGTAAAATCTTACACACTGATGATTGAGAAGGAGTTAGTTGACGCATGTGGGTTTTCAACAATAGGCTACAAAACTTCCAAACACTGCTCCTCGGTTATTGCTGATTTTGGTCTTCCTGACCTAGGACGATTCTTAACAGAGCCTGTTTCTTCAAACCATTTTATTGTTGTTTCAACAGCAGATCTTGTTATAGGGTTTCGTTCAGGAAATGAGTCATTGAACAAATGTGTCACTCCATTGTAAGATCGTATTCAGTCGCCGTAACCTCGCATCATCAACACTGTAATCCGTTCACTTTCAGTTAACTCCATAGTAAAGTTGTTCAGAAAATAGAAGTTACTCTGGTCAGTACTGATAAGAGACTGATAAGGATACGGACAATTGTTAACCTCTGAAGACTTGATGGGGGCCAAACCTTGACAATACTGGACTGGTCTGAGGACTTTGTTTCTACTAATCAGATTATCTTTTGGGAATTCCCAATAGTCGTCACAGTACACTGCCATTTGATTTTCCTTGTAGTTTATCGCCCAGCGTTTTTGATAGGGATGAGATAGAGACCTCTAGTTTGCGCTGTTGGTTCTCTTTGATCAATATCTAAAAATGAGGGGTCACACACTATTGGTTTACATTTAAAAATATTGAGTAGCCCCCGAAAATTCCAATTTTTATTTTGGGGGGGGGGGGGCAACGTTTTCCTATGCATGGAGAAGTGTGCTTTTATGACCTATAAACAACCCTTGGGTTTGGATTTTCTATCAATGCTCGGTGGAGAGTTAAGGAGGTTTCTCCAGACTTTTAACTAACCCTGTATAGGCCAGCCTCATAAAGGTTGACTCAGCTCACTGGATTCGAGTGGTATTGCACTCCCTTAAAGGAGCTGAAAGGAGTCGAAGTCATAAATTTCAGTCAATTATGAAAAGAGCGACAAAACACATTTCCGAGTGTAGAGAGCGTTTTCAGTTTTTTTTTACAGAAATCCCAAAACATCGTACAATCTTTATTTTCAGTTATCATAAGTTGTGCTTATGTCAAAGATATTGTTTTGTCGAGGAGGTTAAACTTTTTTAAATATTTCAAAATATGCTCCCCCTTAGTAATTAGCATTGTCAGAAATGTTTAAAAAAACAATAAATATAATTTAGTGATCTCTGTGATTGCTTTTGTCCACAGAGATGATGAACACTGAAACTGAGACTGCCATCATGAAAAAATGATTTGCTGATGCTCTCTATCTTTCCTCAGAATATAAGGTATTTATAAATAATGTATCTGCAATATGAAAACATAAATTTATTTACCCGTTTGAAAGTTATACTTGACTCATTGATTCTGATATATACAGCACTAGCTGACCCGTACGGCGTTGGCCGCGGAGGTTGGTATTTTCAGTCTTTTTAACGTAATTGCATTCTTTTTAAGTGTTCAGTCAGTGAGTGGTATTTGGCTTTTATGTATATAGATCTTAAATAATAAAAGCACTATAGTCATAATAATAAAAGCTCTGAAATTATGATTTTAGTAAATTTGATCCCCCCAAACCACTCCTAAAATTTCGAAATTTTTCATACCCTTTCTTAGTGAGCACCTATGGCTCTAGAGGAAGCTACATACCAAATTTCATTCCAATCTGTTCTTTAATGTTGGAGAAATTGTGTTGTAGTAATTTTTACCTTCCAAACCCCCCTAAAATTTCCAATTTTATAATACCCTTTTTTAGTGAACACTTATGGTCCTAGAGGAAGCTACATACCAAATTTCATCCCAATCCGTTCGGTAGTTTTGAAGAAATCGTGATTTAATAACTTTGATCCCCCCAAATCCCCCCTAAAATTTCGAATTTTTTCAAACCCTTTCTTAGTAAACACCTATGGCCGTAGAGGAAGCTACACACCAAATTTCATTTCAGTCCGTTCTGTAGTTTTTGAGAAATCGTGATGAGTGAGTGAGTGGTATTTCGCTATTGTACATATAGATATTAAAGTATTTCTGGGATAGAGAGATGAAATTTTGGATTGTAAAAAGTGCTTACTAAGAAAAAATTTAGAAATGTAGCAACCAATGGGGGTTGCATTAATATGCTAGTATTTTTTTCTAGCATTCGCTTTAAATTGTTATCTTAGCTGCTAACCTTTTATTCTAGCCTTTGTTTTAGGTTTTGTTTCTAGCCTTTGCTTCTATCATTAGTTTCTATCATTTGCCTGTAGTCTTTGTTTCTAGCCTTCAATTCTAATATTTGTTTCAAGCAATTGCTTGTATAATTTGCTTCTAGCATTCGCTTTAAATTGTTACCTTAGCTGTTAAACTTTTATTCTAGCCTTTGTTTTAGCTTTTGTTTCTAGCCTTTGCTTCTATCATTAGTTTCTATCGTTTGCCTGTAGTCTTTGTTTCTAGCCTTCAATTCTAATATTTGTTTCAAGCAATTGCTTGTATAATTTGCGTCTAGAATTTGCTTTAAATTGTTACCTTAGCTGCTAACCTTTTATTCTAGCCTTTGTTTTAGCTTTTGTTTCTAGCCTTTGCATCTATCATTACTTTCTATCATTTGCCTGTAGTCTTTGTTTCTAGCCTTCAATTATATTATTTGTTTCAAGCAATTGCTTGTATAATTTGCGTCTAGCATTCGCTTGAAACCTTTGCTGCTAAACTTTTAGTCTAGTCTTTACCTTTAGCCCTCGTTTCTAGCCTTTATTCCAAGCATTAGTATCTACCATTTGCTTGTAGTCTTTGCTTCTATCCTTTGCTTCTAGCCTTTCTTTCCAGCATTCGCTGGTAACCTAACCTTCTAACTTCTCAGTTTGTCTCGCATTTGCATACTGTTTATCGGAATCGAACACAGAACCTCTAGCCACTAGACTACTAACTTTTAATATAGAATATGATTTAGCAGTGAGTAAGGCTCCAAAAATCGTCACAAGAATAATTAAAGGAGAAACGATTATCAACTTCAGGACTCGACGTATTATAAGTAAAAAAAAAGGTTAAATCATTTCTATGCTTGTTTTCCTATTTTTATATAAGTTGGGAAATAGAACCAAACAGGGTATCTGGGACCAAAGCTAAGCAAATAGTTTTTAAAAGTATCTAAACCATGGCGTAACACCTTTTAACTTCTAAGCAATTGTTACCTTAAATAACGACGTATATCCTTCTCTAATCTTCTATAAGAACTGACTTGCAGTACGTTTAAATATTCATCCAGTGCTTTGGATGTTTAGAAGTTCTACTTGGTAATGTTATAGATTTTACAAGTAAAGTTCCAATTAACACTTGGAACAGTTTTACATGATTTATCTTGCCACTTCAGCAGTTTCACAATTAACAATACAAAATGTACAATATTACTTAACATTTACTGCCGTACTTGGACGAATTACATGTTTTATTCACTGCACTCAATGCTGTGGGCGTTACATTTAGTGGCCACTCATTTATTTAATGTGTTTCCACTCATGAATGTATACAGCTTGTTGTGACGTTTCAACAGTCGTGTATTTCCATCTCAACCAGTTGTTTCATGTTTTAATTTCCACTCGCCTTTTAGTAATTTTGAATATTTATAAAACAGTTTAACTGCTGGAGTAAACAGAACAATAACTACTTCGAGTGCTCTTCTGGAATCTAAATATGTGGAAATCGTTGAAGTAGGGATTGATGGAAACCAAAGCAATGTTAAACGGGAAAATATGATAATGATAAAGTTGTGTTCCAAACTAGGAGGCAACCCCGTGTTCACGCAAATATCTTCTGACCTGAGAGCATGTTTTTTTTTTAAACGTTAACTTCTTTCTATAGGCCCACATCGTCGCTATGTCCTTATTTGCTGGCGGGTGAATCGTATTTTACCGTTACGCGTTTCCCTGGAACGCTCTATTCCGTCATGCATTTTCTGAAACGCTCTACTATACATACAGGGTGTTACAAAAAGGTTGGGCTGGCTATGCATATTCAGATTCTACTTGCAAAAATAAGTCGAAAATGTAGTATAACTTTTTTTCGATTTCGGCTTAGTTTAGCCGTAATCCACCATTTTGTATTTAAAAAAAAAATTAATAACTCAAAAGCCCTTAGAGATATTTTTATGAAAATTAGTATACACTTTAACTCTACAGCCTTAAACATTTTCCCAAAATATCTTTGATCAGACTTATCAAATTTTAAAATGGCGGCCATTTAAAAGTTTTAAAGTCAAAATCCATGAAAACCAGCTACTAAACAAAATTTTACTAGACACTAAATTTTAAGCCCTTTTCATTTCAAATCGAATGACACTTTAATTGCAAAAATTGGTTAGTAAATATCAAAATGGCTGCCATTTAACAATTTCAAATACAAATTCCATTAAAACTAGGGACTAGAAAAACTCAAAAAATTGTTCAATTTTAATTTAATAATTTATGTTTTATTAAAATTACCATGAAATTGTGTTTTTAGTTTTTTGTCGATAACTCAGTTATTCTTTGACCTACTGAAACTAGAAAAAAAGCATTTTATCTGTCGTTAAAAAAGGAAAATATTTTGTTTCTTGTACATTTTTTGTAAAGTTAACGGTATTCCACGTTAAAAATTTGTAACGGCCGCCATTTTGAAAATTATAAAAATAAATTCTTTGTGTTTGGTACACTTGTTAATCGTAACATAAAATGCTTATTCCAAATTTGAACTCGACATCTTATCTATTTCCAGAGTTACATTGAGTTTTTGTAAAAAAACAAAATGGCGGATTTCTAAACTATGCCGAAATAGAAAAAATGTTATACTACATTTTCGACTTATTTTTGCATGTAGAATCTGAATATGCATAGCCAGCCCCACCTTTTTGTAACAACCTGTATATTACACATTTGTATATAGCAAATTTTTAAAGTTTAAATGATGAAAAAAACAATAAACAAATATTTTTATAAATAATACATCAGAAATACATAAAATTAATCACACAAAATAATTTTAGGTTAGGCCTAGACTGATAAACCAACACGTTTCTTGAATGCATTTTTTACATTCGTTACCATAGCAACCAATAAATAAAATAACAGATACAACAGTTGATTCGAGTGTATAATATTTAATACTTTTAATTTAGGCCTAGTCTGATGAACCAACACATGTTTCTTGAATGTATATCTACATTTGTGTACTTTGAAAAATTTTTGTATACAGGATTTTTTTAGCAACCAAATAATTTCCATAATATGTTTTATATTCATCAGAATATCGCCATAGAAGATTATACTTCTCTCGTGTGGTCTTTTAAGCACACAATTTGTTTAAATATATGCATTTTTATAGCTTGTTTACCTTATTTACTCGCTAATTGTTATTAAGATTCTTATAAAAATCTATTTGTAAAAATAATTTCCTAAAAGTGATCGCTGGGAGTGTACAAAACATCCCATTCAGGTCATTTTTTCTGATCTCCTAGGATAGGTTGGCTCACCTGCCCATCATTTCAGAACCTTCAAATGAGCCTAAGGCCAGCCATACACGTTACGGTATACCGGAGAGGTATACCTGTACAGGTGACCTGTACAGGTAAACCGGAGCGTGTGTGCCAGCCACTTCAGGCAAACCTGCACAGGTAAAACGACCTGCACAGGCGACCGGAGAAGAATCGAAATTCAATTATTTTTACCTGCACAGGTGTGCTTACCTGAGCGTGTGTGTGGACTGTCCGGTATACCTGCACAGGTTTGAGTCAGTTGTGGCGAATACTCCGACTAGAGAGCTTCGTGTTGCTGAGTTCTGTGTTCGTGTTGTGCTTACTAAATTGTATATTCTTTGCACTCGCGTGCCACTGGTTTTCAAGCCAGTTCTATAGTATTTACATTTTATTGTTTTGCTGCGTTTACGACATCATGTCTGTCCGAAAACGGAACGGAATTCTAGAGGAATTCATTGAAATTTACAGATCAGAACCCTGTTTGTGGCGAATTAAGAGCAAGGAGTACCATACTACCATGACCGTGACGTGAGAGAGGCCGCTTATGACAGACTTGTTGCGAAACTAAAGGTAATTGAGCCTGATGCGAATAAGGGTTCAGCGGTAAAAAAATAAACAATTTTAGAAGCAATGTGCGCAAGGAAAAGAAAAAGCTCGATACGTCAATTAAATCTGGAGCGGGTAAGGACAATGTGTATTTAAAAAAGTGTATTTACCTGAAGTGCCTCTGCGTCCGAATGTAGCAAAAAAAAAAAAAAAACCGGAAATCTAAGGAACTGACAAACTACGTTTTGCTTTCAGTGAGAGATCATTTTAAGAAGCCTCGATCTCAAGATGACCGCTATGACCTCATGGGAAAATCTTTTGCAATGAGAATTAGAGCTTTAGAAAAACGTCCTGCGTTTTCGTCTTTTTTTACTGTTCATAACCACTAACAAACCCACCAAAACAATCATGTCATCTTGTTGGCTCGCCATTTCTCGACTGTAGAAATTCTTCACCCATCCGGTCTACCGTAACGTGTGTGAGCTCTCCCCTGTACAGGTACACCGGAGAGGTAAACCTGCGCAGATATACCTCTCCGGTATACCGTAACGTGTATGGCCAGCCTAAGAGCCTACTGAAAACCGGTTCTTGTTAGTTTTTTTACTATTGTACCCTCCGCCACCAGTAAATTCGATAGTTGAAAGCAGAATTAATATAACTGAAACGTTTACAAATTGTTATTTACTTATTTATAATTCAGGATAAAGCATTTATAATTACAACTTGTATTACATTTACAAGTACAAATTAATTAAACAAAAATTCAATCTAATCTCTCTTTCTCTTGGGGTACTGGCCATAGCATACATATATATACTTAAACAACAAAGTTAACTATGCTATTGATCTATTCTAAATTTGTCTAAATGTTAAATTAATTTAATTTAACTATCCGAAATATAAATTTTAAGAGTCCAAAGTTTTATTTACAAATATTTATATATTTTTTTTACTGCAAACAGTTCTCCAAAAGTTATTAAATATCAGGTGGATATTACCTGTACTTGTAGGCTTCATTACAATACGATTTCAATTTTTAATTAATACAAAATAAGTTATTTCTGAACGAAACTTCAGCTTATTTTCTGGCTCAAGTTTTCTTCTTTTGTCTCAAAGATTTGTCTCCTCTGTTGTTATACTTATATTTGTTTTTTTTTTTATATTTTATTTTTGGTAATCAACTCAAATATACGTTTAAATAACTTCTATAATATCCTATATTTATATTTTTACATAAAATCCCAAAAAAGGTTAATTTTAGTACTAAACATCGCAAAATATTGTGTCTGCTCAAAAACCGTACTTCCAGTTGCTGGCTAACGAATGTTTCCAAGCGACTTAGGAAACAAAAGTATGTACCAAATTTGGACCAAATCGAACGTAAAATGCGGGCATTAAATTGCGAACACACACACATATATATAAAGTTATTAATGACATCCGAAAACATGTTCTGGGGAACATGATCAGTGCTCGTTGACCACTTAGGTCTCCCAAGGTTCACTGCAATAGCACATCTTCCCTGGGGAAATTCACTAATAACGTAGGACAATAGAACAGCTGATTTGCGTAAGCATTGTCGGAAGACTTGGTCAGTAGGCCAGTATTAAAGCTGAACATCTGAGATGGTCAACGTTGTCATAAGAAATGGAAACATGTGAATGAGTACGTCTAGTTTAAACCGTAACCAAATAAATACTTTCAATCTGCCTTATAAGTCCGAGAGAGAGAGAGCGCGCGGGAACAATTATAGTAGGTAGTCAGACGATAAGTAAACGACCGACCCTTAACAAATGAATGGAATTCTTCAGTATGATGAATGAATCTCATAACAATATTGGCACACGGCCAAAAAGAAGTCTGTCTTCAGGTCAAGCAGATATTGACCAGGGAAATTAGAAAAAAATTACTGAATTTTTAGATACAGCTCAGATTGACACGGGGCTCTTTGCATTGTGTTCAGAAATATATCAGGAAAAAGTCTACATATCATGATTGTCGGCTCAGACAGAATTACATCGGGGCTGCATAAAAAAAATCCTAAAGTGCATCATTTTTTGAAAATATCTAATAACTTATACAAATTTGTGAAAATTTCTTCCCTGGGGTTGTTGAGGTCGCTGGTTCCGAATATGACATCGAAAAACGAAGCCGATGCCCCAGGCAGCCCCAAAGGGCCCCGGGGCCAAAATTTAAGAGTTGAGAAAACGACTTGGAAATCGTTTCCCTGGGGTTTTTGAAGTATCTGGTTCCGAGTCTGACATTGAAAAATGCGGGTGGCTCCGAAGGGACCCGGGGCCAAAATTTAAAAGTTGAGGAAACAGCTTGGTAATCGTTTCCCGGGGGTTTTTGAGGTCGCTGATTTCATTCTGATATCAGAAAATATGATCGACGCTCGATGGGGGCTCTACATGTAACGCCGATGATGCCCCGGGTGTTCCCGAAGAATAATTTTAATATAATATTGTTGGTTTTCTTGTAAAAAGTTGAAGGGTAAAAATCTAAAAAAAACCCTTATTTTTCTCACACTCTTATTCACACTTCAAAGTTTTCTTATTCTTATTTTCACACTTTAAAGTTTTCGTGCAATGATTCAGACAATGGAAGCTGGCCACTATACAGTATATATTGATTGTTCAATTACCTCATTATATAAACGCTTACTGCATAAACGAATATTCTAAATCACATTATTTGTTCTTGTGTACAGTAGTTAGGCCTACAAGGTAAATATTACCATTGATATTATAACCACAATGTAAACGGATAATTTCAGTAAATAATATGATATACCAAACAACAATTGATTAAACTAAACATGAAACCAGTAATTACATTGAAATTAACATCTCCTGACAACACACTCATATATCTATGTATTACTAACTGCTCATGTAATATTATGTCTACTCTCTAAATTCAAATAGTGTATCATATGTTTAGTACTAAAACGGTATATATATTACAAGGTAGTGCGGGAAGGTATTAGTTTACAGAATAAATGCATAAATAAATTATCTAGTACTTAACAGAGCATTAATTTGTTTCGTTCTGTTTTTCTGGCAATCTGTAAAAGAAATAGTTTTACCATAATCAACCATATGATCCAATAACTGAAGCATATGAAAAGAGTATCGGCTTGGTCCCCTGTTTGTTAATCCAGCGGCGTCGAAACTGCAAACTGATTACTCTGATATTTTCACGGAAATGACAATTGATTAGGTCATAGATAGGGTGGTAGGTTTTGTCGTGATCTGAATTCTGATGCATGTCTAGTAGGGTTTGAACTTTGATTAGGACAGAGGCACTTAGATCGGGATAGAGTGGTGGGTAAGCGGTAACCTGGACATTGAAGCATATGTAGAAGGGCTTGAGCTTTGATTAGGATAGAGGCACTTGTACGAGGTAGGGTTGATCTGTATTCTGACGAATATGAAAAAAGGCTTGAGCTTTAATTAGGATAGAAGGACTTAGATCGGGATAGAGTGGTGGGTAAGAGGTTACCTGGCCATTGAAGCATATGTAAAAGGGCTTGAGCTTTGATTATGATAGAAGCAATTGTAGCGAGGTAGGGTTGATCTTAATCCTGACGAATATGAAGAAAGGCTTGAGCTTTAATTAGGATAGAAGGACTTAGATCGTAATAGAGTTGTGGGTAAGAGGTTACCTGGACATTGAAGCATATGTAGAAGGGCTTGAGCTTTGATTAGGACAGAAGCAATTGTACGGAGTAGGGTGGATCTGGATTCAGAGGAATATGAAGAAACGCATGAGCTTTAATTAGGGTAGAGAGACTTAGATCGGGGTAGGGTTGATCTGGATCCTGACGCTTGTTTACCAAGGTAAAAATGACGGGGCATGTTAGAGAGGTTTCGGAAAAGACTGTGAGAGTGGTGAAATGCTGATGCCAAACATTGGAGGTCCGAGGAGTAGTAAAAGAAGCGTGCATCGATGTCTATAGTGTTGTATGCAGCTCTGGTAACAATGGCAGAACCCTTTGTTGAAGTTTAAAAATACACTGCTATGTTAGAAATACTTCAGAGAAGAATGGCATTAAAAACAAAAACTGGCTACAGGTCAATGTCGACACAGGCGGCTTTAGTGTTAGCTGGAATGCCACCGATTGACCTTCTTGTAGAATAGAGGACTGTTCAAGAAATGGTGCAGAATTACACACCCAAGAAAGAGCTGAAGAATATGACCATGGAAAAAGGCAATCAAAAATGGTCACACAAGATGAAATTGAGACAATGTACCAAAAGGCTAATACCAGATGTAGGGAAGCGGTTAGAAAGGAATCAGGGAGAGATGGACACAAGTCTGCTACTTTCAGTACAAGGCGAATTTGGAGTCTACCTACACCGTTTCAAGTTTCGGGATGACACCCTCGGTGCAAATACTGCGGCTAGAATACTCGGTGGAAAATGCGTTCTTCTATTGTCAACGATGGCAGAGTGACAGAAAAGATCTAGAGAAAAATGTAGGGACTATAACAGATGTGACGTCTATTGCCAATTTCATGATGGCCAAGTGGTAGGGGTTGAAAATAAAGGCCCAATCTCTCCCGGGTTCTAAATCACGGATCACTAAGGTTCAAGGATTATAATAATATTCAATCAACCAACTCATAAACCTTGCAATTATTATATTTTAAATTGAGTGGTTCAAAGGTAGAATGACCCTATTTTGACCATCAACAAACAACTACAACACCTAACTGACTTTACATTAAATAACAACATCTACTGATTCTATAATTACTATTAATGAAATCCCAAGACGAAACATTCACAATAGCTATGTCACGTAATGCTAATAGGCTTCTATTTTGACAATTACCAAAACACAGTTCTTTAATATGAATATTAGACAGTCTGTTTGCCTACCGAGTATGCCTCAGCTGGATCCGCCGAACACTAGAGGCTTCGGCCTACACCGTATATCTCTTCCAGAACACTGCCCTGTTCAACCAACAATGCTCCCGGCCGTCTTCCAAAACTCTGGCCCCGTATCTAGGTCAGAAAGACCCTTTTATAGTGTATTGAGTTGACATAACTAGGTCTCTAAAGTATGACTAGCTTCTGTCAGCACTTACACAATATTTGACAGTCTTACCCAACCTTGTTATATATTCTGTTTTCTCGCCTTGTGACTTATAAATCTTAAACTACTCTTTATTACAGATGATTATTATAAAATTCCTAATCCTACAGTATTAACCTAACACCAAGGAATACCCGTGGCGAGAAATTACTAGATCAATGAGTCAAAAGGAAGAGGAAAGTAGAATTAGTAAAAAATAAGTAACAAGGCTTACAATTAATAGAACTATAAGGTACAAGTGAAGACAATGGAACTGCCAAATAGAACGTTCTTTATGGAACTGTCAAATCAAATAACAGTTTTTTCATGAAAACATGGTTATTTTTAGGTCCCAAATTTTATAATGTTGTGCCACACGATAAACAATTTGGTCTTCCATTAGAGGCAATAAAATGTAAACTAAAAAAATGGTTGCTTTCTCTTTCGAATGATTATGTTGAGGTCTTATTTAGGGTAGTTGAATAATGTGCAATTAGCATATAAATGTTTGATGTATGTTCATGTGTACGTACAGGTGTATTGAGGTGTTTGTGTTTTTCGTGTTTTTTTTACAAGAAATTGACATTGTTTCGTCCAAGATTTTATAACTTGGCTCCACCACACGGACAAGGAGTTAAACTGGCTCCTTTGTGTGTTATGTATTTGTTAATCCCTCCAAAGCAGTATCTATTTTGTAGCATTAATTTAATTTAGTTCTTTTATAGATTTTCCATGATTGTTTTAGTTTACATTGTTCGTCTATATATTTGTTTTTGAGTATTGTAAGAGGACAAGGATGGATTAATAAACAAATATTTGATTATTTGATGTGAAATAAGATAGTTGGGGGACCATCCTGACGTAATGAAAAAGCAGTCCCGATGACAAAGAGCATGGGGTGGTTTAGTTCACGGATGCTAGACAATATAGTGCTCACCTAGATGATGCGCTGTGGCAAGCCCCGCCCACTGACGTCACTCGGCACCCAGACCATGGCAGAACTCCGTTAAAACTATAGGTAGAAAGCTGTGTAAACTTAGTTTATATACGCGACTAGCTGCCCGATCCGGCTTTGAACGGATAGACAAATCAAAGTTAAATGTATATTGACAATATATATATCAATAAATATATTACAACGAAAAGCTTGTTTCTCTGGAAACGTTCCACTACTTTGTTGGGAACGCCAAGCTCTGTTGCAAAATAAATTACTATCACCTACTGGGAGACAATGGCTTTTCTGTTCGCCTAGGTGAAGCAACTTGTTGCCAAATATTTAATTTACTAAATATTTTGACCAAAAAATTTATATTTAACTCCCAGTAATTTAACACACTAGCTCAATTAAACTGACTCTTTTTTACTTTCTTTAAACCTCAGAGTTGTAGGTACACTGGAACTAACCTTGTAACGTGAATTATCTGTGCTTTCGTTTAACTTATAATTTAACCAAGTTCTAATATCTGAATACATGGGATACACTATTGGATGTGCAAGACAGGTAACATAAAATCAAATTAATTCTGTTCTGCAAAAATAAACACTTTGAATTTATTTTTTCTAAATTCAAACAGAAATTAAAAAAAAACTGAAACACAAAATATTTAAATTCTTTGGTAATTTTTACCTTAAACAATAAATTCAAAAATAATTAACTTAATCTAAAATGGCAGAACTTTCTATGAATTTACTTTCTTTGAAAATTGCGTTTATTCTATTTATAATGTTAATTAATTAAATCTATTTATTTTTAAATATTATTATTTTTAAACTTTTACAATCAAATTTTAATTTAATTTAATTAATGCAACTTGATACACCACAAGATTAATAAAATATCTAACCCAGTATAATAAATAAATTTAATGAATTTACTCAGGCAAAATCTTAGGGAAAATCTGCAACGTATTTTCGTTTTTCACAGACCTTATAAGTTGTAGCTGTATGTCCTTCGACTGGAATCACAAGTTGTCTCGTGCCTGTGAACTACAGATGTTTTCTTTCTGGATGGTCCTAGGTCCGTTCGTCTGGTTATCCCACGATGTCTAGAAGCTCAATCACGATTTTTGTAAAAAGAAAGAGCGCGAGAGTCGCTGGGTACCCTGTATTTATACCCAGTTTCCCTCCGAATCAGGTATGGCCTTGCTGGTATTTTGCACCCTTTTGTCGCATCCACCAATTTGCAATTTATAAAAGATTTTGTTTTCCTTTGCTATAGTATTAATTATTTTAATGACTTTTTTCCTTTATCATTTCTTTACTTTTTAATTATTTTAATTAAAAAACTATTTTTTTAAGTTGATTTCTCAGTTCCTGAACTTTGGCAATCCCACATCCCCTCTTCTCTCCATGCGCCCTTGCGCTGAGATTTGCCGCGTTTTCTTTGTCGTTTCTTCTATTGTTCTTGGATTTTCTTTAATAACTTTACTAATTTCCATCGGATTTTCCTGCTACTTGGATTTTCTTTCTTCCCACATCTTCTTCTTTACGCACAAACTCGAATGGTAGTTGTAGGACGTTTCGTTTACATTTTCGCGTGTCCCGACCGCTTTCCGCAGATTTTCGCCACGAAGTCTTCCATTTTCCATTTTCCGACGATTTCCTTTTGTGTAGTTCTTTTTCTTGTGGTTTAATGTTACTAGCCGCAGTCTCTCTTCTTTTGACCTGATTTCCTGGTTTTTCTTGGACTTAGGAGTTTTACGAATTTACTATTTGTTCTTTACTTTATATTACCGAAATTTATTTTATATACTGGATCATTATAAAATTTGTTTAGCTACTAATCTAATTTAATTATTTATGGACTTTAAAACCTTATTTTACCTTAACTTTTCTTCTTAAAGGTTTTACAATTGTCACCTTTCCATTCAAATTATATTTAACTTTTTCTTTTAATTTTCCATTAAAACTTTACTTAAATAATACTTTGTATACATTATATTTAAAATAACTTTATTTTTTATGTACTTTTTTATTGTACAAAATTCGCCACTTTAAAGCATTTTCTTTAATATTAATATTATGACCTTTTGTCTTATGACATTTCTTTTTTGGAATTTTTTCCTGAATCCAAAAATGCCCTTACTTTTGGATTTTGAGTTAAATTGAATTTTTTGTTTAACTTTGAACGCATATTTCGTAAGCAATTTCCCTTATTACGTTTCGGGAATTAGATGCCCAATACATAAGCATTTAGCGTAATGCATCGACCACATAAAACCACTAATTCGCAAATTCCTAAATCCCGGCTATTCCCTCAGAAATCAGATAATTTCGGCTAAGTTACTTTTGCCGTTTTTCGCCAGCTAACTCTCATCTTGCCCTGACTTGCATTTCTAAGACCTACATACGTATGATGCCCGTAGTAGTCTAGAAAGGAATTATTCAAAAAATTATTTGAAAAATTCAAAATTTTGGGAATTGCACGGACATTTTCCGCTGCAATATATTTCACTATGTATTTCTTATGGGGATTTTAGTACCTTTAACCCCCCGAACTCCCCCAAAATTTCGAATTTTATTTTAAAGCCTTTCTTATCGAGCACCTAGGGCCCTAGAGGAAGGCTACCTACCAAATTTCATTCCAATTCGTTCGGTGTTTTTTTCTTCATTAACTTCGACCCCCACTAAACTCCCCCTAAAATTTCGAATTGTTTTAAATCCTTTCTTAACAAGCACCTAGAGCCCTAGTGGAAGCTACATACCGAATTTCATTCCAATCCGTTCGGTGGTTTTTGAGATTTCGTAATGAGTCAGTGAGTGGTATTTGGATTATATATATTTATAGATTTTGTTTTAAATTAGAGTTTTAACCAAATTTAAGTTAATCATGTGTTTAAACCAAGATTAAAAAAGTAACCATTAGTCAAGCAACATTAAATTGTATTCACCATAAATATAGCCTTTATAATAATACAACAGTGTTTTTGAAAATTAATCCTGTCTTATAAAAAAGATACCAGTATATTTAATAAAGAATTACAAATATTTTAATAACATTGTTTTAAAACATTTTTTCTTGTTGTTTTAGATTTCTACATTCAAATTTAATGTATTACATACGAACAAACTCAATGAAAAGGGCTTACTTTATTATAATTCAAACATCTGCTGTTACATATTACAAACAGTTCGACCACGCAGCCGAACCGCTGACGTGAGTTGAGCAAATTTCCAAAATTAAGTTTATATGCCTATGTTTTAGGGTTTCAACCAACAATTTGGGAAATAGATTTATTCACGACGGTGATGAATAGCTGCAAAATTATTCGCACGCCATTCCGCATATTGGGAGTATCTTCAAAACACATAGCATTGCGTTCGCACGCATTGGAGTATCTTCAATACACAATGCATTGCGTTCTTCTCACGCCAACGCCACGGTAAGATCCACCACATGGCTTTGAACCGGGTACTTTTATGGTACTTTACGTTTCGATCGATTTTGGGGGAACGAAGCGAGCTATAAGGTCGCGTAAAAACAAATTGTGTAAAACAACATCCAACATTTATATTTGTGGAAAAAAACTCTAAAAAAAACATTTTCGAAGGAGAAATCTAAAAAAATAGTTACTTTCGGTCAAAAAACGTGCTTCTGGATGTTGGATTTTTTTACTAATGAACTTGTCTGAGCGAAGTAGACAAACAATATGTGAACCAAATCGGACTTAAAATGCGGCCGCTAGAGTGCGAACACAATATAAGGGATATAACATGTATATTATGTAAATCATATATATATATGATTTTTAATGACACCCCAAAACGTGTTCTGGGGACCATGATCGATGCTCATTTGCTACTCCAGACCTTGGGAGTTATTATAAGGGCCACTGCAATAGCTCATTTTTCCTAAGGAAATTCGCTAATAAAACAGCTGATTTTGATCACACAACTAATATATATTTAGCTTAGGTTTTTGCTGAACCAATACACGTTTCTTGAAAACATTTAGTTTTCTTACCATAGCAACCAAATTTAGAATCTGGCAATTATTCTTCACAACTAACATGTGTTTTAGGTTATGTAATAGCAAACACTCACGAAAAAGGCTTACTATATAAAAATTCAAACACCTATTCCTACTAAACTAATGCCAACTTTATTCTTTACTAAGCCTATATGACCAGTTTGAAATACTGCTACCGTATTACATATTTTATAACTTGAAAGTAGCATCTCTCCTATATATAAAAATAAAAAAATTGTGTTCTATTCAGTCGTCATTTCCCTTGAAAATATCATAGTATACAATAATCTCTTTGCATTTGCTTCGCCGTGGGTGTCAGTGAGCGAAGCAAGCAGAGATGGAGTCCTCTATTATTGAATACAGCTGGACTGCACTACCTGTTATACTTTAATTCTAAACCAGTCATAGAAGACTATAATACGGCTAAATAGCAGGAACGGTTTTAACACAATCATTTCGCAGTAATATTTAATTAAACCTAATCCAATCTCATGTAACGACGATCTAATCTTCACGCTTCCTATTTTCAATACATATCGTTTTGACGCGCCGCATTTGTCGAGAGCTGCGCTTTTAGCTTCAGATTTCACCCTTATTAAAGTCAACGCGGGAAGAGAAAATTGGATTGCCTTCTTTACTGCTGGGTACGGGAAGGTAAGTGGAAACTTGTATAAACATTGTTCGAGTATACTTCTGGGTTTAAATTAAGCTGCCGTATCCGACTTGCGCGGTGTAGAAAATAAGCAACGTCTTCTTAAAGTGTTTTCACACTAATTGATAAGCTAAAATATGCAGTGGGATTCAAACAACAATTGCTATAAACATGTGCACGGAAACGCTTCTTTTACTAGCTATCCGCCATTTTGTTTTTAGTACTAAATAATTTATACCTCTAAATTAAAGCTGGTCGTCCACTAGGTCGGTAGAGAGGCGCGGCGCAGTAGCTCTCCCATCATTTTGGTCACCTGATATTCGTCACCAGAAGTTTATTCGTTTGATCTAATTTTGTGATTCAAGTAACACTATGTGAACTGCGTTTACAAAACAATAATTTACAAATTTAGGCATACAGTTCAATTCTTTGTTTAGTTCTCTGCACTTTGTAATAATAATATTTTTAGGCAAAGCATATATTCCTAAATTACAATTCAAACTAGGCCTAGTTTTGTTAGCAGTCTTGGAGTAGGGGCATACAAACTGGTGTTTTAAAAATAAGAATTTTTAAATTGATAAATATATTTATACAGTGCTATTTAGAACTAAATTTCCAAACTTTTGTACATTTTGAAAAAAAATCCCAAAAGTTTTTATTAGTTTTTATGTAGCCCTAAAGTTGAACTTTTCCTTCCGCTACTGCACATTTTTTGTTTCTTGAGCTAATAACTTTGTAAATTTTACATCAATAAATTTTACTGGCATATGAATTCTTTGAAACTTTCTCTACAAAAAATCTATGGAACACTGTAGGATTGGTTTATAATTACTATATTTGGCGAATTTTTGAAAACATGCTGGCACACGCAACGAAATGGCTTGGCATTGCAAAAAGTTAGCATTTACAGTTTAAAGGTTTTAATTAACATACATGAACTTGAGACATTACGTTTTTGAAATAAACAACAGATTGGTTGCACTGTCGTATTGACTAAACTAATAATCTATAACTTTGTCGCAAAAAGTTTTCACTTTTCCTAAAAATACAAATTTTTCAACACAATTAAAACACTTTGTACATTTTGTTTTTGTATGTAACAAACCCTTACTTATTTATATTTGCCATAGTTTTTTTTCTAAAAGGTGAAATACTTTTTTTTGTATAGGCCTAAATATTGTATGCAAGTAGGTCAAATTGTAAGGAAGAGAGACAAATAATTTGTTGTTTAGTAATGAATCTACAAAAACAAATTACCTTTGAATTGCGACACGATTTTTACCATCGGCAGAAAACTAAAGAAAAACAAGACAAACGTCTCTTACCTTTATTTACGTCAAGTGACCTCTTTTTTTGGTATATGTGACGTGTTTCAGGCTTGTATATTATCTCCAGACACAATGAATTACTCGCCCTAGGTTGTCAAACATTTGATTTATTTCAGAAGTAGAAAAGAAGGTTTAAATATTAAAATTTGCCTGAAAAGAATAGCAAAAGTAAATGACAATATCACTTAACCTTTTTACAGAATATCTTTTGAATTTAAATTTTTTGTCAAATAATAAGGCTGTTAATTTTGTTTCTTTAACGCTGGCACAACAGAACTCTGACAAAAGTTGAACTAAATCTTCGAGATAATACATTCTGTCAGAGCAGGGCTTAGCGCAAAGTATGTTTAAACGAGGCCTGTAACTTATTGCAGGGATTGCACGGGGAAATCTTCCTCGGCACAGTTTTTAACACAACTACTCTTACCTTTACGTAAGTTCAGTTCACAAACTTGTGTCGATTTCAATGGTAAACTAATATTTTAACACGGATGTGTTTTAACTCAGAGGTTAAGAGGTAATTAAGTAGCAAGTCTCGTCGACGCAACTGATCATGAAAGGCATTTACGGCGTTTTAAAGATCATAACGATTATTGTCATAAAGGTTCATCCAACCTTCAACGGTAGATGTCTTAAAAAATAAAAGCGACTGTCTACTATACTGAATAAATGTATGTTGGTTGTCTACTGTACTGAAAAACTTATAATCGGTTGGTTGTCTACTACACTAAAAAAATAAAGGTGATTGTCTACTATATTAAAAAAATATATGTGATTGACTATTATACTGAAAACATATAGGTGATTATTTACTATACTGAAAAAATATAGGTTGGTTGTATACTGAAAAACATAATAATTGATTGGTCGTCTACTATACTAAAAAAATAAAGGCGATTGTCTACTATACTGAAAAAATATAGGTGATTATACACTATACTGGAAAAATATAGGTTGGTTGTCTACTATACTGAAAAACATATAATCAGTTGGTTGTCTACGACACTAAACAAATATAATGTAGGTGATTGACTACTATACTGAAAAATATGGGTGATTATTTACTATACGGAAAAAATATAGGTTGGTTGTTTACCATAATGAAAAACATATAATCGGTTTATTGTCTACTATACTGAAAAAATATAATTCTGTTATTTGTCCACTAAACTGAAAAAATATAGGTGGTTGGTTGTGTAATAAACTGAAAAAATATAGGTGGTTGGTTGTCTACTATACTGAAAAAATATAATAGATTGATTGTCTACTATACTGAAAAAATAAAGGCGATTGTCTACTATACTCAAAAAATATAGGTGATTGACTACTATATTGAAAAATTACAGGTGATTATTTACTATACTAAAAAATACATTTTTAGGCGGTTGGTTCTCTAAGAATAAGGTCATGCTTGTAGCAGATGCTACACATTTACTGTTGCATCGACTTGACTGATGAGGAGGTACTGGCTCTGATGAATATAAATTAAGATTATGCTTATAACTAAATAAATACTATTAGGTCATGTAGGCAAACAAACTTTGGGAATTTAATGTTAGAAAAATAGAATAAATAATGATTTTTGTAGACGTCTTTTATTTACTTTTAACACACCAAATTTTTTTGGTCTGAGCTAATTTTGTTTTGTCTTTGGCACCAAAAATTCCATAACCACCAAATTACACTACTACTAAGGTGAAGGAAAACTGATTGGACAACGTATCTGGAATTTAGCAAAATAATCGTGGAATATGAAACTTCTTTCATATTCTTTAATATTTAAAGTTCTTTATTATTACTTGCCTTGTAAAGACTAGATCGTGCTTTTATTACTTTTATTACGTGTAAAAGTTACTTAACCCAATAAATGTGTCTTCCTGTGTGTATGCTTGGCTACCAAGGACGTAATGGGAGGAGGGAGGTTAGGGGGTCAAACCCTCCCCGAAATCTCAAAATTTAGCAGTAAAAATTAATACTAGGTTTAAAAAGTGGAAGTTAAATTATAAAATAGACAACACAACAGAGGATCCAGCAACATATTTTACATCATTGTGCATTGCGTGCATAGTAATATTTAGATTTACTTGATTGAACTACAACGTACAATACACATGGATGCCGTAGGTTACAGCCTTAATCTCTTGTGAGCTTGATCTGATCTATTAAATAAGAAAACTATGAAGGTTCAACAAAAATACTTTTCTCTAACAAAACTAAATCTTTCATCATCCTTACATCCTATAATAATTTACATGGCTAACTACATAAAAATTTTAAAAATAAGCATGGAAATTGGTTTTTAACACGTTCACTGCTACGCAAATTTCGTATTTCCTATGCTAGGAGCTGACCTTTTTTTACTTTCTCCCCCTATACCATAGTATATGGAGAAAGTATTGTATTCGTCAAAATTTTCGAGTTTGAGTTTTTGGTGGAAATATCCGTTTTGGGTCCCCCTGAACCTAAAAAAGTGGTTTTCGGAGTGATGTCTGTGTGTGTGTCTGTATGTGTGTCTGTGTGTCTGTGTGTCTGTGTGTCTGTGTGGATGTTATCAGACCTAGAGCCTAAACCAGTCGTCCGATTTTGATAAAATTTGGTATGGAGGCACTAATCTACGGTATCTCCAGGCGTTTTTTTTCATTTTTGTGAATTTTTTATTTTTAAGGGTAATTTTCCCATAAAAACCCTTAAAATAACGGAAAAATCAACTTTTCTCAAAAACGGCTCTAACGATTTTGATTAAAATTTTATAGTTTAATAGGGACCCAACGTACTATAAACTGTAAAATTTTAATCAAAATCGTTCGAGCCGTTTTTGAGAAAAGTTGGGTTTTCCGTTATTTTATGGATTTTTATGGGAAAATGACTGTTAAAAATAAAAAAATCACAATAAATTGGTAATAGTATTTTTTTATTAAGTTTCTATAATGAGGGAGAAAGTATGTGTCAGTTTCCTGATACCGTTGATTATGTTTGTAGCTTAAATGAGTAGAAATTACTCAATTTTTTAACCTTTCTACATAATAATCAGTAATATTTTAAAGCGGACGCACATAGGCTTAAAATCGGCGTGCGAAGCACGCATTGTACTGTGTATTGAAAATACTCCCAATATGGGGGTTGGCGAGCGAAGCACGCAATGCACTGTGTATTGATAATAATAGGCCTACTCCTAATATAAGTTAGGCGTGCGAAGCACGCAATGCACCGTGCGTCGGATGCTTCTCATAGTGTTCAGTGTCAAGCTCACATGTCCGTCTTTAGAAGTGAACGTGTTAAAAGGTTTTAAATTCAAATTCCCGGTCCTGACCTGGCGCCCCCCCTCCCCCCCGAGAAATTTTCCTGGCTACGGCCACGGTGACCACGGGAACGGTGTGTATTCTATATATATATATATATTTTTTTATTCTTAATTTTTAAACCATCTTTAGTGGAACAAAAGTTAAAAGGACCAAATGTCGGAAAGCATAGCGAGTCAATCAATACAAACTTTTTTATCAGCCGAGTTGGGGCGGCGCCAGAACCGATTGCAATTTGGCATTGGGTCCAATATTGCCCCTCGAGGTAATTCAAATTTAATTGGTTATTTGTAATTAGCGCGCTTTGTACATTATTCTGTCTCGAATTAGGATTATATAATGGAGTCCAACAGGAAAACGATGTAACGCAATTACCAGCCGTGCGACGAATGAATGCTCAATGTGTAGAAATTTAATAATACTAGCGAGATAATAATAGTTATTGTAAGATATCTCTATTTAATAGCCGTATATTATATTGTTTAAAAATAAATATTTTGGTAATGTACAGGGTGTCTCAAAAGTATGTGAACGGCGTTGTAGTACAGATTACGCAGCAAAACTGAGTACATTGTTTCTCTACCAATAAAACTAATTTTTAAAGCGATTATAGTTTTTTTATCACCTTATGGGGATGGCCCACAGGCCGTTTAAAGTCTCAATATTTGGCATTTAATTTTACTTCTTGTTATAAGATTTAAAAGCAAAACTCCGACAATCCACACTAGAAACGTTTGTAGATAATGAGCGACTAATCTCCTTCCGTGGGAACGGTCTACGAGGAGGATGAGGAAACATTTTTGATTCAAATTATAAATTTTTACTAAATGGTAAAAAAATAACAATTACCAATAAACTTTCATATCAGCTTACATTTTTTACAATAAATGCTCAAACCGTTTTCCTTCTGCAGTTTGGCAGTGATCTAGGTGGATGTTGTAGCCATTCATAAATGCTCTGTAGCATCTCATCAGGTGTGGATTGTCGGAGTTTTGCTTTTAAATCTTACGCCAATGAGTAAAATTCAGCCATTTTCAAAATACCCAATATTGTAACTCTAAACGGCTGCTATTTTGTGTAGGGTGAACTTTTTGATGTCAGATTTGCGGCATTGTGTTCTCCTAAGTTATACGTTTAATTTGATGTGCAAGTCGTCCTATGCTCCTACTTAAGATTCGACTCCCTGCGGGCCGTCCCACTAATGTGATAAAAAAATTATAATTGCTTCAAAAATTAGTTTTTTTTTAACAAAGTTCCTTAACGCTGGTTGCGGTGGGAGTTAACAAATAGAAAATGTAATCCGTAACGAAAAAATGTTATTAATTATTTGCTGTAGAAATGCCAAATATAAAATCCAGTAACGAAAAGCGTTATCAAATTGGTTGCTGAGGCAATGAATGTAAATACATTTAAGAAATATGTGTTTTGGTTCATTAATTTAAATTAAAAGACTATCGGTTCCGTCCGGCGTAGTTCAGTTACTATCGTCAAGCGCTCACATACATTCAATAAACATTAAATGTTGGTTCATCAGTCTAGGCGTAACCTAAAATTCTTGTCTGTATATTTAATTTATTTTAACTGTCTTAACGACAACATACGTACAATAATTTTAGGTTAGGCCTAAAAAGTAATTTTAAGTCTAGGCTTAAGCTAAAATTATTGTACGTAGGCCTATGTTGCCGTTTAGACAAGTAAAATAAATTAAACGTAAACACAATAATTTTACGTTAGGCCTAGACTGATGAACCAACATGTTATGTTTATTGAATGTATTTACAATGGACGGACATTCAACTGTGTTTGCCATCTTAGCTTTGATGTTATAATTAATTCTACACCTTTATTATAATAACATTAAACGTATGGAAACAGTAATTATTTTTTATAAAAAACAATCTAATAATAAACGGCAATTGAAAGATTAAAATTATGTGTTTATGTTACCGTTAAGGCTGGTAAAAGGATTGAAGAAAAGGCGTGATGAACTTCGTTCCTGACGGGGGTCCCACGACCGCACACATTTATTATTATTATTTAAATTTTTTTTTAGAGAAACTATATACCAAGTTTTGTTTCGTAATATACAATGGTTACACAGACTTGTGAGACAGCTGTAGAGTTAAACCAGGAAGATTTTTTATAGTAGGCCTAGTTGAATGGCAAAGATTGGTTTAAATTGTATAAGTATCACTTTAAAGCAAACAAGTATGGAAAGTGTTTGATTGATGTGTTTAATTATAGGATGCATGAACGTTGCTGATGGGTTAATATTGGACAAACTGGAATTGTTCGTTATTTTGTTTGTGTTTAAGTAGTACAAGTTTGACATTTTGTGTAATGAATGCTTTGGAAATGGAAGTCCACCTTGCATTGTGTTTTTGTGGGGATAGCTTATATTTGTATTTATTTTTTTGTAAACAAACTCATTATTACTGTTTCAAAAAATATAGTATTTTCATAGCTAACACATTTTTTACAAATTGACTAGTTTTATTGTTTTATCCATAAAAATTATACGAGTTCTATCCAACTTCTTTGAATGAAAAAAAAAATTTTCTGTATAGGCTACACAAAATTATACAAGTCCTCTTCGAACCCCCCCCCCCCCCCCTAGGCTCCACGCACTTTTCCCACCTGTTGGGAGCATTTCTGGAATGCTTATTTTAGAATCGCGTTCAGTCGGCTTGTCACTTTCTCTCTCGTTTCCTCTCTCGACTCGAATCGGTGCCCTTCCAATTTCATTTTTCAACCTAGGAAACAGCCTGAAGTCGCAAGAGGTCATGCCTGGTGAGTAGGGAGGCTGCCGGACCGCCGCAACTTCATGTTTTGACAAAAAATGTTGAATAAGATACGAAGAACGTGCTGGAGAGTTGTCTTGATGAAGCTGCCAAGTTCCTGCTAACCACAACTCTGCACAGCATCTCGAAGACGTCGGAGGAACTCTTGATAGAATTATTTGGTGATTGTTTGCCCTTGGGGAGCGTATTTGTGATGTATGACACGTCGACAGTCGAATAAAACGGTCAACATGTCCTTGATATTGCTACGCACCTGCCGGGCTTTCTTCGGTCGGGGGAGTGTCGAATGCCGCCATTGCGAAGGCTGCATTTTAGTTTCGGGGTCGTAACCATACACCCACGACTCATCACCAGTTATTATCGTGTTTTGGAAATTGTTGTCCCTATTTGCGCAGCCTAACATGTCTTGCGCAATTTAAAAACGAAGCTCTTTTTGTTCTCTTGTCAACAGCTTTGGCACGAATTTGGCGGCTACCCTTCTTATGAGTAAATCTTCAGTTAAGATAGAGTGAGCGCTTCCAAAAGTTATTCCAACTTCTTCTGCCAACTCTCGCACGGTTATACGTCGATATTCCAGCACCAAAACTTCAACTCGGGCAACAATCTCGTCGTTTTTGATGGTGGAAGGCCTTCCAGATCGTGGTTCACTATCGACGGATGTGCGGCCACTATTGAAGCAGTCATACCACTCTTTAATTTGTGTGGCACTCATGGCATCCTTTTCAAAAGCTTTCCAAACTTTTCTAATGGTTTCTGCTTGATTATCGACGAGTTTGTAACGAAATTGATTGCAGTAACGCGGGTCGACTCGTTGCGTCATTTTAGAAAATTAAAAATCTGACGAGCTTACTCTATACTACCATAGATAATGAATAATAAAATAGATCATGCATGCATATGTGGGCTGTGTGCCGAAAAAAAGGTTGTCGCGAAAATAGTGCATGATCGCGCCGCGAGGTAGCGCTAGGGAGAAATAATTAGTAGCATTGGTGTTTCACACAGCTTCCTTCGTTTCCCTAATAGATAGCGCCACTATCGTCGAATTTCCAGTGGAACGAAATATTGCATTGGATCGGAGTTCTATTAGGTTATCCAAATACAATGATACTACTCTGTTCAAGACGTGTTCAAACATGAATGACGTAACTTATCGGCCGAGAAAAAATATTATCAGCGTATTCCTAACATGTTTGTACATGTCTGTGCCGAAACACGGCCCAACACCTTCAGTATTCTGCACGTAAAAAAATAAAGTCAGATACTTTTTGAACAGACCTCGTATACGGTGGTTGAATATATTACCCGGAAATCTGACTTTTTACATTTTTACCCCAAAGAAAACACCTGTGACGTTTTATTGGTTATTCTGGAACCGTAATTTCTTTTTTTGAAAGAACCTATGGTGTATTAGTATCTAAAAATCTACTTTTCAATACCCCAACTAAAATATAAAATGCCATCACCCTAATCCGACCCGGGGACAAGTTACTTGTCAGTTACGCTAACCCCTCCGCTACAATTCATAATGCAAATAATAATTGTATACATCGTTAATAAGGTGAAATTGTTACCTTCAATTTCTCTATCTACAATCACCATTCATTTTATTTAAAAAAAACAATCCAACAAGGAAAGCACTGCGGCAAATGAATGCCAGGGAAATGGAGTCCTAACGACTTCACTCATTCTGTATTGGAAAACACTTAGCAGAGCAATTCTAAAATTTAAATCAAAGAATTCAAGAAGGTGGATAAGGAGGGATGTCTCGGTGTTAGAGATATGTTGATATTAGCGGATGATAATGCAGTTTATGTGATCGGATATTTTTTGAATAAATTTGATGTCTGTTTTCATTTCTGAAAAATTATTTTGTCCGTCAAATGGTTTTAACAAAGTAACATTTATTTGATTTGTATGAATGTCAATGTACCAAGTCACACACGTGAGATTGATTCGGGTTTACGCTAAAATCTGCCAATATGTTTCTATTTATTAGTGAATTTCGATAGGAAAGATGAGTTATAGTAAATATTTTGAAGTTATAACTTCTACTGCCTCGTTGGGCACTTTCGCTTGACTATGTTTCTGAAAACTTTTTGCGTAGACACAAGTCAGAGCGTGAAGAAAGAATTTGTAATACATAGTATATATAGACAAGTAAGCGCGTGGAGATGGAATAGATCATACATAGTATATAATAATACGTTGTTATAATTATTATAATATTAATTTATTATAATAATATTATATTATAATAAATATGCGAAAACTAGTGACCATTATAATGTAAGTATTATTTACTTAGTGAGTAATGATTTTGAGTGATGTTTTAGTGTATGCACTCTACATAGAATTTTAAGAATAATTCAGGTATAATTATAATAATTATTATATTTGTGCGTTTTAAGTTTTGTAAAGAAGATTGATTTTTGTCTAACTGAAGTAAGTTTAGACAAAATTTTACATTTTGTACAATTTGACAAAGTAATATTTTACATAGTTTTATTTTACTGTAACTTATTATTACTTACTTAAATATAAAATGTACCTTCATTTGACAACAATGGAGGTCATAAACATTAATAGAGTATCTATTCCTCACAGAGTAGTTTCTTCTAGGCCAGATGGTCAATGCTTATTCTACTCTTTGGCTTTAATTGTACATGACACGATTCACTGGCGTTTGAACTGAGGACCAGAGTTGTTAGTCATGTTTCAAACAATTGGCGCAGGTTCAAACCATATACTTTAAAAGTAACAGGAGATATTTATTCAACAAAAAAAAAAAAGAATTTATCGCAGATATGAGCAAACCGGTAACTTTTGGAACCTCCTGTGAAATTCAAGCAGCATCCGAAATGTTTTCTATGAATTTCAGGTGTACAGAGATGGTTATTTGTTGTGGGAGAGTTTTGGTGAACCGATTGAGGGAGTAGGGAGGCTAAGGTTTATTGGGGAACTGACGAGAAGCTACTTTGATGTTCTCATTCCTCTCAGACCTTTACCTGACAACTCAATGTATATTAGTGTGGAGGAAATACAGTTAGCTTCCCAATCCCAGATTTCAGAAGATGATCTCCAAATATCTCAACTTCCTACCCAGTCAGAACAGTGTACTTTTATCATCTGATGCAGTTCACATATTATTAATAAACTATTTTAAAACAACTTACCAAATGAGGAAGCACAATGTCCATTTCAGAGGTATTACCAAGTAAACTGTATACTCTGCTATATACACATGTGTACTATTATATAGTAGAGCGTGACGGAATAGGGTTTGACGGAAAATACGTGACGGTAAAATCCGATTCACCGCCCGCAAATTTTTGTTTAAGCGGTGCGCCTATAGAAGTTTAAACTTCAAAAACAAATAATTTCGGGTCTAAACAATTTCACAGAAGTTTCTAAGTTTCCGTAATATAAATTCGTGTGTGAATTGTAAGAACTGTGCAGATTCTACTGCATTTTAACCAGCTTTGATAATATTATTGCTATACAGAATGCCAGACTGTCCCTTAAACTGGCGATATATCCAAACAAAGCCTCAGTTTCAACTAATGAACCGACCGAATACGTTGGCTAAATAGTTCATCACGTTCGCAGTCTAGCTTCAAAGCACGTACCTTGCCGGAACTAACTTTATTACTTTGGATCCGGGCAATACTTCATCGTTGTTATTGCCTATTGCAGCTGTGACGCCATTGTTCCTAAAGTATAGTGTGTTCCGAAAGTTGAAATTTTGAATTGACTTGTGGGAAAAATAATTCGACCACGCAGCTGAACCGCTGACGTGAGTTGAGCAAATTTTAAAAATTAAGTTTATATGCCTATGTTTTAGGGTTTCAACCAACAATTTGGGAAATAGGTCTATTCACGACGGTGCTGAATAGCTGCAAAATACTTCGCACGCCATTCTGCATGTTGAGAGTATCTTCAATACAGGAAGCATTGCGTGCTTCGCACGCTATTCCACATATTGGAAGTATCTTCAATACACAATGCATTGCGTGCTTCGCACGCCAACCCCACGTAAAAATCCCCCACATGGCTTTGATCCGTTTACTTTTATGGTATTTTACGTTTTGATCGAATTTGGGGGAACCAAGCGAGCTATAAGACCGCTTAAAAAAACAAAATGTGCAGAACAACATCCTACATTTATATTTGTATAAAAAACTATAAAAACAATAATCATTCTCGTAGGAAAACCTCAAAAAATAGTTACTTCCTGTCAAAAAACGTGCTTCTGGTTGTTTGATTTTTTTTGCTAACGAACTCGTCCGAGTTCACATGTAGACTGCCAACATGTGTACCAAATTTGAACCAAATCAGACTTAGAGTGCGAACACATTTTACATATACATATATGAATTTTAACGACACCCCAAAAGGTATACTGGGGACCATGATCGGTGCTCATTTGCTAATCCCGACCTTGGGTCTTACCATAAGGGCCACTGCTATAGCTCATTTTTCCTATGGAAATTCGCTAATAAAATAAGATTCTTATGATATTCAGGGGGTATAGCGTTTGTCAAACATATGGGTAATTAATGGTAATGTAATTGATTTTATATTGGTAGCTATCCCATTTTACTTTCTCACTATACTATAGTATAGACAAAGTATAGTGATCGCAAAAAAAATCGATGTTGAGATTTTTGTGGATATATCCGTTTTGGGACCCCCTGAGTACAAAAACGTGTTTTTTGCAAAATGTCTGTCTGTATGTCTGTTTGTCTGTATGTCTGTATGCATGTCTGTATGTCTGTATGTATGTCTGTCTGTATGTATACAAACCTAGAGCGAAAACTATTCGATCGATTTCAAACAAATTAGCACCAGACATGTCAAGTAGGCTTGTATGGAAGGACAAAAAACGGTTTTGAAAAATTTTGAAAAATTTTTTATTATTTTTTTATAAAACACGGCTTGATAAAAAAAGTTTGATAAAATTTGGCTTATTTGTAGCCCTTAATGTACCCTACCATATGCAAAAAACAGCATATTTCTAACAATTCTCGTTGAGCTAATAATAATAATAATAACTGATTTTGGGGTTTTTTTGGCCATAAAGGGGGTTGTTTTTCAAAATTTTACAAAACGTTTTTACGTGCATCTATAAAGACCTAATTGACGTGTTTGGTGCAAATTTGTTCAAAATCGATCGAATAGTTTTCTCTCTAGATAATAATAATAATATGTATTACTTAATCTAAAACTTTAATAAACAAACCACTTTTTGGGACTCAGGGGGTCCCAAAACGGATATTTCCACAAAAATCACCTCTCCTACCCCACCCTACAAGTCACAGTGAATCTGTTTAATAATTGTTTAAATATGTTTGTGAGAAAGTATGTGCCAGTTCCAGGTACCGTTTATTAATTGTTATTTTAATTTTAAGCGTATTTATACCATTCGAATTACAAATGGTTTTTAAAGTCATTCAAGAATAATATAATACATACTGTAAATTTATCATAAATAAAACGCTAACTTTATCAATTGCTACTTGTAATTTTGTGTTGCCTCTTCCGCATTGTTAAAGTCAAAGTACGATTTTATTTGAATGAGGAAAGTTTGTGGAAACCGTAATAATAATGTTGAAACACAGTCAATAGAGCAGTATGGGGCATAAATCCCCCCCCCCTCCACTAATCCCCACGTGCTTGCATTGTGTCCAGTAATTGTTTTCCGATACCTGAGTTATTCCCATGTATTTTATTACGATTAGGCCTATTGTTTTGAAATTGCAAATTCGTAAAACAACTGTGCCACTTCTGCCAACCTTTCGGACATTATTTTTTAGGAATCCTGGTTACTTTTTATATTAAGGGGGCGCTTCCCTGCCCGCCATATTGAATCTTATTCCCATAAGAGCAATGCTACAGAATAAGTCATTTTTTTCCGTTAATTCGTGGAATAAATTTAAAATTTTTTTTTCATTTTGAAGTACTGTCATATGCGGATGTTGATTGCCGAATACATTTTCAGAAACCGTTTTATTGTTTTCATAAACATATGATATAAATAGTAAAAAATAGTAAACTTTATAAATTTTTTACTCAGTTTCAAAAAGAGATATTGCAAAACCCCTTAGCAATCAACATCCACAATCTATTTTACTTTAAGAAAAAAAATACAGCTTTCGTTTTTTAACAAAAACAGCACAAAAATATGCTTAATAGTGAAGGTATGTTTTGGTTATTTAACATTGAAATTGGTACCCAATATCGTAGTTTTGAATGTGGAGAGCCGAGCCTTAATGTAGTATTTTTAGCGAATTCCAATAGAAAAGATGAGCTACTGCAGTGTCCCTTATGGTAAGACCTAAGGTCGGGAGTAGTAAGTGAGCACCGACCATGGTAACCGGAACACGTTTTGGAGTGTCTTTAGAATATAATCTATATATACATATATAAACCAAATACCACTCACTCACTCGCTGACTCATCACGAAATCTCAAAAACTACTTACCGAATTGGAAAGAAATTTGGTATGTAACTTCCTCTAGGGCCTTAGGCGCTCACTAAGAAAGGGTTTCAAAAAATTCGAAATCTTAGGGGGTTTGGGGTGGGGGGTCAAAGTTACTAAATAACGATTTCTCCAAAATTGCCATACGGATTAGAACGAAATTTGGTATGTAGCATCTTCTAGGGCCATACGTGCTAACTAAGAAAGGTTTTTAAAAAAAATCGAAATTTTAGGGGAGTTTGGGGGTAAAAAATCATGATTTTTAAAAACTACTGAATGGATTGGGACGAAATTTGGTATGTAGCTTCCTCTAGGGCCATAGGTGCTCACTAAGAAAGGGTTTAAAAAAATTCGAAATCTTAGGGGGGGATTGGGTAATTCAAATTTACTAAATCACGATTTCTCTAAAACTACTGAACGGAATGGAATGATTTTAGGTATGTAGCTTCCTCTAGGGCCGAAGGTGCTGGCTAAGAAAGGGTTTAAAAAGAAATTAAATCTTAGTTGGGTTTGGGGGTCAAATTGACTAAATCACGATTTCTCTAAAACTCCCAAACGGAGTGGAATGAAATTTGGTATGTAGCTTCCATAAGGGCCGTAGGTGCTGGATAAGAAAGGGGTTTAAAAAAAATTGAAATCTTAGGAAGTGGTTCGGGGGTCAAATTTACTATATCACGATTTCTCTAAAACTACTGAACGGATTGGAACGAAATTTGGTATGTAGCTTCCTCTAGGGCCATAGGTGCTAACTAAGAAAGGGTTTTTTTAAAAAAATCTAAATTTTATGGGGTATGGGGGGGTCAAATTTACTAAAAATCCCCATAAAAATACATTGTACAATATATTTATTGATATATATAGATTGTAACGTTACCCTTTTGATACAGCTAATATCGTTCTCTTAATTTAATAATTTTCTAAATAAAATCATAATATCACTGTTCGTTCAAATTAACAAAATTTTATATGTCCCAAAAACATTTAAAAGGAACAAACTTAATTCAAACTAACAAAGGAAATAAATTATGAAATAAATGTCCTAATCATAAGTTATTATCAAAGAATTCAAAATATATTATATACCCATAATTAAGTAGATAATTCAATTTAAAATGAGCTCATGTACATTTAATGTTTATGAAATTCTATCTACGGGTGGGGTTTTCGGGCCGGTTCATCCAAAATTTTAAAAATAATTCATTAAACATATCTATATATAACAAATTAAACTATACATACATTTACAATACACATAGCATATATATACAAGTTCATTAAATGAAAGGAATTGTCTACTCATTGATATAGTTAAGTAGATTAATATTTGGAAAATAAGTTATTGATTTACAGTCAATACTTTCAAAATAATAAGAAAAGTAGCTTCTGTTAAAGCACAAGATAAAGTACAATGGAAATAAATAGGTAAGGTCTCACCGAATTCGAAATTTCTTTCTGCAACTTATCTTTTATACCATTAGGCTATAAAAGAAATTTTCAGGATTTACTATTGGGTCATTTACCCTTATGTTTTATTCTTGATTTGTAATACTTTCGCTCAATGGTTTTATATATGAATAGAGCACTTAGGTATTGAACTGTCTTTGACCAGACCTTAGGTCAGAATGTAATAATCACAATTTTCTTTATTGTCACAAATAGGCTTTCCCTTAGAAAATTTTAAATTTGTTTATTACACTTCACGTTTCGTTTTATGTTTGAACCATACGTCTAATTTTTGTTCTTTATCACCTTTTAACACTAGTTTTTTACTTAGATCTCAGAACAATTTTTAGGTAATAAATATCTTATGGACTATTTATATTAAATTAGGAAATAATTCTTTTTATATTCATAAAACCGATGTTTTTGAGAAATTAACATGTTTATATCTTGAGATAAATCCGCGAATATTTTCGACCAATCATATCGCTCGACCACGTCTTACATACTTGTCAGCTGTTGTATTCCTCTGTATAAATTTCTCAACTGAAATATGGTGAATTTGCATGTTTTCTTCATTGAATTAGAGTGTTTTTTTCGATAAGTTATATTAACTTATTATATTATTTGGGAAGCTTGTTTATTTCTGAATCGTTTGATATTTGTGCTTGTGCAATACCTATTTTTGATAACAGGATATTTATAGAATTTACTTCACGTGTTTAAGATTTTTGTCTTTTATAAAGTAGGCCGAATGCATGCTAATATGTTTTAATTTTGAATGGTTTTCCTCTGTTTTGACCATTTATTTATATCCGATGATGGGTTAAATTATTCATAATATAAATTGTTATTTAGATTCGGTTGATTCTTATGTTTAAAAGTTTAATTTGGTTAGGAAAACTCGTCTGTAGCGATTACCGGTTTAGTTTACTATTTTACCGCTAGATCGCGTCGGGGTCTTTTCTTTTAATTATTCATTTTTGGATTAATGCAATATTTCGAATTGTAATATTTTTTTTTTTTATTTCTTTTAGAAAACTATATATTGTACGTCATTTAGAGTTGTTTCAATATATATTTTTTAATATACATTTAACTTTGATTTCTCTATCAATCTATGAAAATCCGTATCGGGGCATCTATATATTTTGCTGCCCCGATCTATATATTTATCATCATATCCAATAAACGATTTGTCTAAACATGGTGAAATCTCAACCAATATATACTATTTATGAGATAGATATTCCAATTAAACAAAATATTGTACTGTTATAAGTCTTACGAAATTTTTTTGAAGGGTTTAAAATATTGGTAAATTGGATTTTTTATTTTGTTACCCACAGACTAATCACGATTTCTTAAAATGTACATAGCCGTGAAACAAGAAACCTTTAACAAATAACTGTACCTTGCCCCTTCCACCCCTCCCTCACTTTCACTTTCCTACTCACTGATCACAAGGCACTGGTGCATCAGTTGGGCTTATCATTTTGATGTTCTCATTCCTCTAAACCCTTCTATTCCTGATACTACCGTTCCCTCTTATATTGCTGATTATAATATATGGGAAATTGGGCAGCTTTCAGACAATGATCTCCAGATCTCTCAGTCTCCGTCAGCAGAACCGTGTTTGTCATCTGATACTGTTGATCATTGTTCCATTGTTCAAACCACCCAGAACGTGGGAAAAACGGCGAAAACTTTTTTCTAATACTAATCGTGCTAAAGCACATAGGGAGCCTGTCAAAAGATACAATGCAAAAATTCCCGCCGTAAATCGCGAGGCTGTCAAAAGATACAATAAAAAAATCCTGCCGTGCATCGTGAGGCTTCCAAAAAGTATAGTCAACAAAATCCCCAGGTCAAAATGGCTGCTGTTCAAAAATACAATTCTAAAAGATGTCGCATGAAGGTGCTTCCATCGTCTGAAAAATCAATGTCAGGGTTTCACTACAACTGCAACACCGATTATCACAAAGACAAAACTGTTGAACTAGGTCCTATGACGACATGTAAATTGTGTACAGCTATGAAGTAGTATAAATGACATGGTTTAGAACCTACGATACATATTCTTATGACACACAAAATTACCATCATTTGTCGCATTTATTTCACCAAAATAATTATGCAATAGCCAAGCACTGCCGGGTCAGCTAGTTATCTATATATATAAAAGCGAAATACGACTCACTTACACACTCATCACGATTTCTCAAAAAATACCGAACGGATTGAAATGAAATTTGGTATGTAGCTTCCTCTAGGGTCATAGGTGCTCACTAAGAAAGGGTTTGAAAAAATTCGAAATTTTAGGGAGGGTTTGGGGTGATCAAGGTTATTAAAAAACGATTTCTTCAAAACTACCGAACAGATTGGAATGAAATTTGGTATCTAGCATCGTCTAGGGCCATAGGTGCTTACTAAGAAAGGGTTTGAAAAATTTCGAAATTTTAGGAAGGTTTTGGGGAGAACAAATTTACTAAATTCATAATTTCAGATCTTTTATTATTATGACTATAGTGCTTTTATTATTTAAGATCTATATATATATAAAAGCCAAATACCACTCTCTGACTAAACACTTAAAAAGAATACAATTATGTTGAAAAGACTGAAAATACCAACCACCACGGGCAACGCCGTACGGGTCAGCTACTATATATATATGAAATGTGTTCGCAATCTAACGCCCGCATTTTAAGTTCGATTTTTTTTAAATTTGGTACACACACGTTAGTTGTCTATGACGCTCGGACGAGTTCATTACCCAAACAAATTCAACAGCCGGAAGCACGTTTTTTGTCCGGAAGTAAGTATTTATTGAGACTTACCTAAAAAAAACGAATGTAGGATGTTATTCTGCACATTGTGGTATTTCACAAGACCTCATAATCGCTCAAAATCGATCAAAACGTAAAAATATTATAAAAGTATCCGGTTCAAATCAAAGTAAGGGATTTTACCGCGGAGGCTTCCGATCCGAGGCTGACGGCCGAGTTTGTACGCTGCGATCGAAGCGAAGCAGTTCACCACTGGAATGGCGAGTTTAAACGAATGAGCGCGTGAGACGAAGCTGGAGGCTTGGGTGCAAACAAATTTTAGTAATATATTTCGTACGCAGACGCACCTATTCAGCGCCTTCTTGAGTAGATCTATATCCCAAATAGTCGGTTGAAATCCTAAATCATTATAAACTTAGTTTTGGAAATTCGCTCAAGTCACGTCAGCGGTTCAGCTGCGTGGTCGAATTATTTATGCCCATGTTTTGTACAAATTAAAAACGCTCTTAACGCGAATTAGACAAACAAATTACTGTTTTTAATTAATTAACACTTTTTAGCGAATTTCCATAGGAAAGTTTGCGACAAAAACGTCCGCTAACGTCTACAACTTACGTCGCCTGAGGTTGCGTAGTGTTGTGGTCTTCGCGAAACGTCGTGATTTTGTTGTGCGATGTGTTTTGTGTTTGTTGTGTAACGCAAAGCCAGTCAGGGTTGTTGGTAAATACCAGCAACCGATAAGAACTTATAAAAAATATTAAAATAATAATTATTAAGAAATAAATTTACAAAAGAACACAAACTAAATTAGAATTCAATTCATCATACAGCGGAAGCCTGAAACGGATGTCCAGTATTAGGTTACAAACTCAAGGCAGCATACGCCAGCATTTCCACGCACGTAGGCCAAATCTGTAACCGCATAAAATAATGCCAAATTTAAAAAAATCGCTAGCCAATCATGAGGAATCAATATTCAAACGGACCAACCAGGGTGAGCCAAGTAGAGGCGACAAAAAAGAAGTGGGAAAGGAACACGTGAAAAAGGCGGTCTATCACAAAATGACCATCAAGAAGTAAACATCGAGTCATCTACATTCAGTATAAATCAATTAAACAAGTCTAATAAAAATATTCATCAAGAAGTGAACATCTAGTGATCTACATTCTGTACTAATCACTTTAACAAAGATCATTCCTGGAAGGTGTCCAAAACGTGAAAGTGTCGGGCGGTATATTAGTGCGTGATAAAAGTGCGGCGACCAAAGTTTAATAAAATATCATTTTTAAAAGTCTTACATTTTTTAACTGTAAGACAGTCTCGGGGTGTAACAATATTTAAATTTAAACACGAATCATATATCAGCACTTTAATCTTAGACCTAAATTAGCCTAAGATGTACTGTATTTAGTTTTATTGGGACTGAACCATAAGGGTTAACTGCCAGACCTCGAGTCGTTAAGCAATCGTCGATGGTCCACATAGTAACAGTAAAGATTTGAAACAAGTTTTGTTAATACGTAACTACACTGTAAATGGGAAAATAATGCAATAGATAAATTTACTCTTTAATTATTATAAATTGATTTGTTGAGATAACCTGGAGGACCTATTTTATGTTTTAAGTAATGTTAATATATGTTGTTGAAATTAAATTGCTGTTAGTAGGAGCCTGATGTGAGGCTATGAATTAATGATTTAGTAAATTGTACATTCAGTTGTAACTGAGTTTTCTGAATAATTTTATGAATATATTTTAATTTTAATCTCAAATGTCTCTGTAATTATTAAAACCTAATACTTTGGCGTACCTCTAGAGCCTAGCGATATTTTGATTCCTGACGGGAATCTGGTGGACGCCCCCAAACTGTTGAAGAACTATTAAAAAGGTAAAGTAACATGTCAGTATTATATATAGATAACGTTTAAAACGAGAAAACGTTTCACAATTAAAATTTAACCTCAATAAACAAAATAACCTTACATGATAGAGTCGCCCAGATTTACATAATCTTACAAGCCTACTTCGCAGAACATTATATTTGACAACACATCATGTCTAACAACTATAAAATTGGATCAGCAGTTCTAAAGTAAGCTGGATGAAGTACTTTATGTTTCTACTGATTTAACTACTAGGCCTACATCTAAAATGTCTTTCAATATTATAAATATAATGTTACTACTGTTTTCCATTTAGTAAGTCAGTTATAGTTTTCGTATCATGTAACGAAATATTTAGTAAAACTTGTTTTCGAAGAAGATGACGTTGACATTTAGGTAGGTTTTTTCCAACAAGAATTTCAACGATAAAGATTTGTTCAGAGAACCAATTACCTTGACTGAAGTGCCACATTATTTCTTGTACCGTCCAAAAACTAACACAAATAGCCTATATATCTTTCATAAAAAATGATTTTCCAAGATATTAACCCTCCGTCGCTCGCGCGGGCAATTGTAACACCGTAGCCCGCGGGCGTAGTCTTACTCCGCAGTATTAATTTTTCTATTTTACTTCTTGATGAAGTTATTTATATTGTTTGTTTACATTCGCTTGTCTATGCCAAGGTTATGTGTACACTATATCATTATTTCACAGTTAAGTCTTTATTGTTGAATATATTTTTAAGCTCAGAACATATTATTATTTTTGTTTTACGTACATAACGTTTTGAAACCTATAGACTATCTTTTATGTATCACAACGATTTTTATTTGGTTTATAGAACAGGTACATACATGTAAGGAAATAAAAATTTAACTCATTTTAAATCAATTTAGGTATGTATTGAACTAAACATGATATATGAATATGAGTACATACAATATATAAAAAAAAAGTTAAGTTGAAAGTGTAACAATATCAATTGACTAATAGGGATATTTACAAAGTTGGTGGATCATAGTCTTAGAGTCTTACTCAAGATCGGAGTCAATATCTTTAATGACTTGCATTTTTACATCTCACTCTGCACATACATATGAAACAATATGCCCCATGCAGACGTACTTCTTGCAACCCTTGCAAGTAAAACGAGTTGGCCTGTTCTTTTTCCTGTCCCAGAAACAACAACGCAAATGCTTTCTTTCTTCTTATTCCGGTCGTTGTAACGCCTCGGCTCTGGCTGAAGAAATTCCTAAGATTTCGCACAAGCGAAGTCGAATTGTTGTTGGGATGTTTGTTTTAGTGGCTCTTATCCTGATGTAGCTTTGAAGGAGTTAATTAGCGAGTATTTTCAGAAACTTGTTCCTTTCTAAATTTGAATCTGTGTTACATTTGAAAACTTGATGTTATACATTCAAAAAATAATGTAAAACTTATTAACTTACCTATTATATCAATCAAATTCTTGAAGACACACTAGGTCGCACGCGGAGCCAAACTCCGCAACAATGCAAGCAGTAGAGACCGCGCGCGGAGCGATACTCCGCAGTTTTTTTCGGTTTACGCATCAACGTCAGCCAGGCAACTATTGATCGATATTAAGTGGTTCTACAGCTTTAATTAGGTGGAAGAGGAAGCTAGAAGGACGCTGTACGGTAAAGAACGCTTACCAACTTCAAAAAACTAAAATTCCGTAGCGCGAGCTACGGAGGGTTAAACTTGATTTTAACAAGAAATTTCTAAGTGACTTTTGATATTTCAGTACAGGAATATTCAAAGCCTTCTAATGTTTTCCTCTAACAGCCCCTTCAGCCTGTAATTTCCTTTTGTTTTACATCTAAAGAATTTCAACCTGAATTACTTTCACCACAATAACACAACCTGTAAGCGTTGTTCAAGAGAACGAAACTGGGCAATTCCAAATTTATTTTCCCTTTGTGGACTTTACTAGGGTAAGAGTAAACCAAGAGAAACGTAAGAGAAACCTTGCATAAACCAATTTAAAAACCCCACAAGACCTGACCCTTGTCAAACACAATTTATGAAGTATCCCAGATTCTTTCGGGAACAGCTTATGCCGTATAATTTTCCCAATAGAATCACATTCAATGTGAATTTGTTATTTTGGTTTATAAACATACCCATATCAAAACTTCAAAGCTATGGTGGTCATTTATTATTTTCTTGATTTCTAACATGGTAAGTTTGATTACGTAAACTTTATTGCTATACAAAAAGCACCAGGACCACAGCCCAAAAACATAATCTAAAAATTCATTTTTTTAAAGCATGAAATCAGTTATTTATGGAAATGTTACATAGACTAAACAGCTGATTGTTATAACCTATATAAATAATTCAAATACAACTCACTCACTCATCACGAAATCTCAAAAACCACAGAACGGGTTTTAATGAAATTTGGTAAGTAGCTTCCTCTAGGGCTCTGGGTGCTAGCAAAGATTTTTTTTTTTTTTTTTGGGGGGGGGCAAAGTTACTAAAAATCTCCATAGTATAATATAATTATCAATATATTTTGTATTTATACATATAAATTTGATTTGTCTATAAGTGCAAAGGCGGATAGGACCAGCTAGTAGCACAATTGTTTAATATCTTTAAGGGGGTCTTTCATAAATGAGCCACGATTTTTATCTTGTAAAATATAAATCAGACAGCAACCTCCATTGTTTTTGAAACATTGCAAAGTAAGTAGTTAAAATGTTCCTAAACAGTCAAGATTTTACAATATGGCGTACAACTTTCAAATTTCTTAGGGAACGTACTTTTTTGGAGATTTTGGAATTTGTGAGTCATTTTAAGACTTGTTTGTTCTTTAGGTTTTTGGCGAATTCCCAAAGGAAAGTTGGGACCTAAGGTTATTAGTTATCAATGATTACGGTCCTTAGAACACATTTTTAAGTGTAATTAAATATTATTATTGTTAGCGGACGTTTTTGTCGCAACCTTTCCAAACACCGGTTGACTGAGGAGGGTCAGTAGTAGGTCATGCAAAGGTTTAACCCCCATTACATTTGTATTATTAATTCCTATATTAGGCATGTCAAAAATTATTTGCACTTGGTTTTTAATTAATGGGAAATAAACAGCACTTATGGTGGAACTTGGCTGTTAAATACAGTTTTCTCTCGCTGACAAAATGGCTGTCTCTTTCTCCAGTCAGACTCTTTCAGTAGGTTGAACCCCTCATCCCAAATAATAGCGTTGTTGTTGGAACCAAATAACATGCTCAGCAATCTTAGAACCGACTAAATATTATGTGTTACAACTCAATGCTCTGCCAGGGACGTTGTCGTGGGTAGGGTGCCCCCCTCGCACCCCAAAAATTGGAAAACTATAAATTTGAGAATCTACTCATTACATAATCTGGTGTTTTATTATTTATTTTTTATAAATCAATTAATGTGATAACATGTTATAAGTTTTATATAAAAAAACTACAAATTCGTTTAACATTATTATATTCGAAATAGCTTACAAACGCTAATAAGAGGGATAAACTCTCCGAAAATAATTCAGGGTAGGGCAACAATTTCCAGACGGCACGGTAAGCTGGGAAATTCGGTCAAAATTTGTTCGAGGTTTTAGATTCCGTCCCACCATGAATTTGTTTCACCGACTTGTCAGTGCTCTGTAAGTATGCACACTGCTTCAGGAACAAAAGTTCGACAATATTTTGTAACTGAATTACAATAAGCCTCCAAAGTAGAAGCGTTTTAAATCTTAATCATCTTCGGACTTGTGAAGAACAGAAGCTGAAACGGCAGAGTTTAATATTTCAGCCATTCAGGCTAATTCAACTCGCACAAACTAAAAACACAACTTTACAATCAATCTGAAACTCTGAAAACCATTCGGATGTTTTAAATAATTCACTTACGCTAGGGCATTAAGTGGTAAGGTAAATATGTTTGGGAATCTTTGTTGAAATAATTTAGATTTTTTCAAAAGTTTACGCAACTTCAATTATTAAATTGTGTTTAGTTAAATCGATATTGAAATACAAATTTAGCAAACCTCGATATACGTTCAGTGTTTATGAATTTATAAAAGGACACAAACATTAGTTCAGGTTTTCTTATCTATATATATAAAATCGAAATACCACTGACTCACTGATGATCACTATATCTCAAAAAAGACAAAACATATTAAATTGAGAGTGGTTCTTCTTATGCTATAGATGTGCAATAAGAAGGGATTTTAAAATATGTTGCGCTTAAGGTTATTAAAACGTAAAAAGCGTTAGAAACATAGAAATATCCAAATACCACTGACTGGCTGATGATCACTATTTCTCAAAAACTACCAAACGTATTAACTTGAGACTTAACATAGTGGTTTCCCTTATGCTCTAGATGTGCAATAAGACGGGATTTTAAAATATGTTTCGTTGAAGGTTATTAAAAAGTAAAAAGCGTTAGAAATATAGATACAAGCCAAATGCCACTGACTCACTATTCATCACTATTTCTCAAAAACGACAAAACATATTAACTTTAGACTTAACATAGTGGTTCCCCTTATGCTTTATATGTGCAACAAGGCGGGATTTTAAAATATCTTGCGTTTAAGGTTATTAAAAAGTAAAAAGCGTTAGAAAGGAGGTTCTTTAAATAAGCATATAAAAAGGTTGTCCTTCGACAGGGATTAATAAAACTAAAAGATGAATATTTTATAAACTTAAGCTAAGAAAGTAGTACATAGTGTAAATAGCGTATTAACAAAGAGTATACGGGATGCCTTTGAAATTGATTTTTTTTTATCGAGCTTAACCCGTAGCGAAGCACGGGCACCCAGCTAGTTTTATATATATATACAGATATTGGTTATATTTTGTTTTAAAAAGAGAAATGGCGGGTATGTTGGAGACTAACCATTTTCGGACCATGTTAAGTTTACAATAAGTTTTTAAAGTCTCTCCACATATTTGTGTGTCATCGCGTATATAACTAAGTTTGTCTTAGTTGTTAAGGGTCTGCTCCAGTGAAAGCGAAAGCATCCGACAACTCCAGCGCGTCACTCTAAAGACATAACTAGACAGAGCATATTAAAACCATTTTATAAATTCAGCTTTTGTAATTACAACAATTGAGTGCTGAAAAACAACCTGAATATTCTGTATACAATTGCGGATCCGGCATTACGATTCACTTTTAATTATTAATTTTTGATTGTGTAGAGAAGAATGTTCAAATTTGGTACTTAAAAATTATCAATTACGTGGCAAATAAACGGAATTAAAAAAATGTGAAACGCTAAACGAATGCTTATTGTGGCTGCGGTTAAAATGAGACCATGCAACCAATTTAATGATAAAAAACAAACGAAATAAATGGTTTTTAAGTTAACATTGCTCTTACGGGATACAAATTCAAGATGGCCGCCACTACAGCAGACTCTTAAAACTGTAAATAAAGTAAACGAGACGCCCTTTACGTGAGTATCAGCCAATGGAACGGTAATTGTCACTATTTTAAATCCCCAATAACCAATTCAAAAACTTCAACTTCCGAAGGTAGACGAAGCTTACGTAACAGCACAGCAAGGCAATCGTGTTTTGTTTAATATTAATATTGTTACTATTAATAATAATATTGTTTATTTATTTTTTAATTATATTTATTATTTTAAATCCGGAATAACAACATACAAAAAATTCTAAACTTCAATTTCTGAACTTAGAAGAAACTTATTTTTCCATAACAGCACAGCAAGGCAATCATGTTTTGTTTAACATTAATATTATTACTGTTAATATTAATATTGTTTATTTATAGTTTAATATGGTTATTATTTTAAATCTGGAATAACGACTTACATTAATTTCTAAAACTTAAATTTCCGAAGATAAACGAAGCTTATTTTTTCGTAGCAGCCCAGCAAGGCTATCATGTTTTGTTTAACATTAATATTGTTACTATTATTATTTTTTATTTATTGTTTAATATGATAATTATTTTAAATCCGGAATAATGACTTACAATAAATTCTAAAACTTAAATTTCCGAAGGTAAACGAAGCTTATTT
>JAGFPH010003485.1:10121-27335 GCA_018207615.1 Philaenus spumarius
ATGTAACAACAGGTTTGAATTATAATTTGGTAAGCCTTTTTCGTTGAGTTTTGTTTGTGTTTTTTTTTTATTTTATTATCCTAACCTAAAAAAAACTTGTGAATAATAATAAACTGATTCTAAATTTGCTACATAGTTGATACGGTAATAAATGTAAATGCTTTCAAGAAATGTGTGTTGGTTTAGTAAAATGCCTAAAATAAACTTGTGTTAAGTTTTTGTTCCTAATCAGCTGTTTTATTTATAATTATGTAACAACAGACTTGAATTATAATAGGGTAAGCCTTTTTCGTTTATTTTTGTTTGTTTGCTTTTATGTTGTCAACCTAATTTAAAAAAAAAAACTCTTAATAACAGTGAATAATAAACTGATTCTAAATTTGTTAAGTTGGTTGATATGGTAACGAATGTAAATTCACAACAAACATTTGTGTTGCTAAGCTTTTGATCCGAACTATCTATTTTACCTGTTATCGGGCCGGGAGTGTACCCCGTATTTTCACAATTTTTACTATTCAAAATTAAAATTTTCGTGCGTCTATGACCTCATAAGACAACATCTTTAAGGGGAGGCTACTCTGTGCGCCATATTGAATCTGATTCCCATAAGAGCAATGCTACAGAATAAGTATTTATTTCCGTTAATTCGTGGAATAAATTTGGTTTCATTTTGAAGCACTGTCATATGCAGATGTTGATTGATGAATACATTTTCAAAAACTGTTTTATTCTTTTCATAAACGTATGATATAAAATAGTAGACTTTATTTTTGTACTCAGTTGCAAAAAGATATAGGCCTATTACTAAAAAAAACCTTAGCAATCAACACCCACAATATATTTTACTTTAAGAAAAAAAAAAACGCTTTCGTTTTTTGACGAAAATAACACAAAAATATGCTTAAAATTGAAGGCATGGTTTGGTTATTTTAACATTGAAATTGGTTGCCAAATTGGCCGTTTTGAATTTAGGGAGCCGAGCCTCAAATAGTTCGTAGTTTTTGCTCTTCGTTAATTCTACCCCGGTTCTTAAATATATTTAGGTACTGTTATCAGTATATTGCATTTGCAGTCAATCTCCGTTATAAATTTTAATTAGTAATCAACCTCTAATAAATCGTAAAACTTAAAATTTCCCCTTGTTAAACTTAATTAGGAATCTGAAATTGTTTGTAAACATTAGTCCGTAATATTGTTTTCATTTTGTTACCAGAGGCGTATAAGGTAACGCGACTCAAACGGAAATTTAAATTAAATTACTACACTGACGTACCATTGCCTACGTAATTTGACCTACTACGACGAAGCCATGGATGAACCTTGGACGTAGACTTTGTTACCCTTCGTCCTTCCGAAGTTAAGATGGCGTCTGTCACTGACGTATACTTGAGGCCACGCGCGAACAAATTAATTATTTATATAATTGCTTACTGCTTGTATATCTGTTAAAGTAATCAACATATCAATTAATAGTGTTGAATTAGTTTATTAGAATGTTGATTGCAGCAAAAAGACGACAGTAAATAAGGTCAGCCAAGGTTCATACTTCTTATGGTTAGACCTCACAAATCAATAAAGTATCTATATATTAATAGGCAAGCACAAAACTTGTCGTCCTTTTTTCTCAGCTTGTGTGCATCGTAGGAGAAATTCGCGCATACCGTTAGAAAGGTAGTGTCCTGTAGATGAGAAGAATCCCATTATAGTTTGCATCGGTCCTCAGGGATACGCCCCAGTGGCCCTCAAAGTTTCGATGTTAATCTTATGGAAGGTCAATCTTAAGGAAGAAGAAGAAAGTTTTTTTTTGATTTTATCAGGGGCACAAAAAACAGCTGTTCGTATGAAAAGCTTAAAACAGCTGATTTTGATCAACAACTGATTTGGATCAAAAACTGAATATAATTTTAGGTTAGGTAAATCAAGCAATAGCAATAGCGAAGCATTGCCGGGTCCACTAGTTTATATTATTAGCGAATTTCGATAGGACGGATGAGCTATTGCAGTGACTCTTATGGTGAGAAATATAAGATTGGGAGCAGTCAATGATGATCGTCCACAGAACTCTAATTAGGCTAGACTACCATTAAAAATTGTGAACATAATGTTCCCACTCTATCGTCCGCATTTTACGTCCGATTTCGTCCAAATTGAGCACACACACGTTGGTCTTTTAATTAATAAGTGGCTCGGTCGAGTTCGTAAGCCAAACAAATGAAAGCGAGTTTTTAACTAGAAGAAACCTTTTTGGCGTTTACTCTAAAAATTTTAATGTAGTTGATTACATTACATTACATCTGCAAAATTTGTTTTTACATTACCTTATTGCTAAGCCCCTTTCCCCGTTAAAAACCTCACGTTGATTTGAAACTAATACCTTTATGGTATTTTACGGTTTGATCGATTTTAAGGGAACCCGACGGACGTGTAAAAAAAGAAAATGCGCAGAATAATCTTGTACATTTTGTTTTTATATAAAAGGCAAAAAAGTTAAAACGAACTCGTCCGAACGACTTAGAAAACCGACACGTGTACCCAATTTAGACGACAACGAAATTAAAATGCGGCCAATAAAGGTAGAACACATAAATACATAGGCTTATATAAATATACAATTTTTAATGACAGATAAAAACGTGTTCTAGGGAGCAAGATAGGTGCTCATTATAAGAGTCATTGTAATTGCTCATTTTCCTATAGACATTCGTTAATGATGTAGAGAGACCTTTGCATGTTTCCACGCAAAACCAAATGTGAGTGATATAATAAATTTTATACATTTTTAAAGTAGACATTTTATTTAATTGTAATTACTGTAGTAATCATTTTAGTTGGTACTGTTCCACATAGAATAAAATCCTGCGCATTAATAAATTTATTAATTTGTATAAAAAAGCAATTTGAGCAGAGCAAAAGTGCCTTAAATGTGGACGTATCAGATACGTTTTAACTATCCCAAAGCCTATACTTTTTATGGAGTTCCACTATTTTGTTGTAAACACATCTCAATTAGTAATGTTTCTTACGGCAAATAAACTTAGTCATATATTTTTAAAATGGTCAAACTCTAATTTGAAAATGTTCTTATTTACGGAAATATTAATCCAGGCTAAGCCTAACCTAAGTTGTGTTGAATTGTTGTATGTAGCCCCCTAAATCAGCTGCTTTACCGGTTACTAGCACAATCAGTTACTATGGTAATACAGATTAACATCATAATTTTCTTTAGCATATGTTATTAGCAAATTTCCATAGGAAAGATGAGCTATTACAGTGACTCTACGGTGAGACCTAAGGTCAATGAGCAAGGATCATGGTCCCCAGAACAAGTTTTGGGGTCTTATAAAAAATCGCATAATATATATATGGTACATTTTGTGTATTCGCACTCTAATGGCCGCATTATTCTTTAGATTTGGCCCAAATTAGGTATACAGGTTGGTTGTCTAAGTCGCTGGGATTAGTTCGCTAGCCCAAAAAATCCAACCACTAGAGGCACTTTTTTTAACCGAAAGTAAACGTTTGTTTGGACGTAAACGTTTCGTAATACAATTGATTTGTTGGGGTTTTCTCTTAAACAGGAAATAAATTAGATTATTCTGCACATTTTGTTTTCTTACGCAACCTTATAGCTCTTCTGGTTCCCCTAAAATCGATCAAAACGTAAAATACCGTAAAAGTACACGGTTCTAATCCACGTGGGGGATTTTACCATTGGAGCAGCTTCTCAGCGCGGTGCACACTCTCAGCGGATTTGTCCGCCGAGAGCGAAGAAAAGCCGTTCATAATCCGAGGCTGCAAGGGCGAAGTGCAAATTGACAAAGCGAGTTTTTCCGCTGCGAGAGAAACGAAGCTTAATTAATAAACTTAATTTTTGAAATTCGTTCAACTCACGTCAGCGGTTCAGCTGCGTGATCGAATTGTTTTTAACTATGTTTCAATTACTGCTAATTTTGATTGATTACCCTCGACGTTGTTCACAATTAATTTCTTATAATACTAAACATGTTTAACACTATTAGCCTTGCTTTCTTCCTAAAATCAGATTATTATGCAGTAATAACAATAAAGATAATAACAATAAAAACTATATCAACTTCTAAAAGCGAGTGTACGAGCGTACGTATGCACATACGTACTGACGTTAGTAACATATAATATAACAGCTGATTTCACCCATCTGTAAACCCAGTGTAGATTATAGTTTGGGGTTATGTTTACAACTTCAATCATTATAATTTCTTGTGAAGTTGATTTTTTTTTAAATATGAGTTGTAGAACTAATGAATGCTATAATATCTTTATATCTTTATATATAATACGTGAAGCCGTTTTTTGTAAACACAACTCCTCTCTTATTTCTGGACCAATTTTAATGTTTGAGGTTTCAAAACATTCGTCTCATTTCGTAGTTTTGCAATAAGGTTTTAGATGTCAAAAATTCTTATCCTTAATGGCGTGAGCAAATCTCAAAAGTCGGGTTTTCCCCATAAGATTAACATGGAAAATATTTAAATCCATTTCTATACAAAACAGCTGTTTATAATAAGAAACAAACTAATCCAGCTGATTTCGTGGATGTAAATAACGATGATTACAGTATTCAGAAGGTTATAAAAACATTTTAATACAAAACAGCTGTTTATAATAAGAAACTAACTAATACAGCTGCTTTGTGGAAGTAAATATTGATTTTTATAAGGGAGGAAATGAATTATTTATTCAAATTATAAAATTTACGAACTAATTTGTTTTGAACATTTAACATCATTTACCATATTAGTTTTGAGGTTATTATTTATAACTTTTTTGTTAGGTTTTTGATTAAGTGTAGACCTGAGCCTTACTGGTTCTTTTAACCTTTATTATTACTGCTGTTATAAAATATAAGAAATAATTTGATTTGAACATTTAACATTATTTACCATCTTAGTTTTGAGGTTAATATTAATCCTACACTTTTATTATAAATAAAACATAACATATGTTTTTAGAAGGTCGCACCGGGGATTGGCGTGCGGAGCACGCAGGGGTCTCCCCTAGTACGTTATAATATTTGCTTTGAGGTTATACACTTTATATAAATACAACCTTTTATCATCAATATATTTGTTTATACAAATTTAACGAAGAAATAAACCTACCTATAGGCCTACGTTTAGAGCTGATTTCACCCATAATCTGTAATACTTAAACAAACCCAGGTGTAGATTATAGTTTGGGGTTATGTTTAAGTAGGCCTTAATGTTGTTTATAAATTGTTTTTTAAATTGTGTATTTCTAATGTGTATCTAATTAATCAACCTGTGATTTTTACTCGTATTAAATATAAATCTTGTTTACCCCTTCACATAGTGACGCAAAGTCCTTTATGTAACATTTTATCATCTAACAGCCTAAACCTCGAAACGAAATCATTTGAATTGTGTAGACTACACGAGCGGAATCGAGTTCACATTCAACATAGCATTACATAAAGCTCGGCTTCCACATGGTCGAATAAATAAATAAACGGTACCAGGAACTGGCACATACTTTCTCGCAAATACATTTAAATTACTAAACAGATTCACTGTGACTTGTAGGGTGGGGTAGGATAGTTTTTTTATTAAAGTTGGAGATTAACTAATAATTATTATTATTATTATTATCTAGAGAGAAAACTATTCGATCGATTTCGAACAAATTTGCACCAAACACGTAAACTAGGTCTTTATAGATGCACGTAAGAAGGTTTTGAAAATTTTTGAAAAACAACCCCCTTTATGGCCAAAAAACCCCCAAAAATCCGTTATTATTATTATTATTAGCTAAACGAGAATTTTTAGAAAGATGCGGGTTTTTGTATATGGTAGGGCACATTAAAGGCTACAAATAAGCCAAATTTTATCAAAATCGTTAGAGCCGTTTTTTTATAAAAAAAATAATAACTGATTTTTTGGGGGTTTTTTGGCCAAAGAGGGGGTTGTTTTTCAAAATTGTTCAAAACCCCTTTTCGTGCATCTATACAGGCGTACTGGACATGTCTGGTGCAAATTTGGTTGAAATCGATCGAATAGTTTTCTCTCTAGCTTTGTCTACATACAGAGACATATATACAGACATACATACATAAAGACATACAGACAGACATTTTGTAAAAACCACTTTTTTGGACTCAGGGTGTCATAAAACGGATATTTCCACAAAAATCTCAACATCGATTTTTTTGCGATCACTATACTTTCTCTATACTATAGTATAGTGAGAAAGTAAAAAGCACTGCCGCATTACTATAGCCAAATATTCTTTTCCGGGAATAACTAGTATTGAATACTGGGAGTTCCTATGAATTTTGTTCCTTGTTACGGGAACAAAAATACCTTTGCACAGGATTACAGTAAATTTAATTGCCTTTCGAATAATTTAACTCACAAATTGTATTCCGGCTTATGAGTGTGAGAAATTGCGCAAATATCCTACATGAATAGTGAAACAATCATATTTTGGAAGTTTCCTTTGAGTATTGTTCCCTGTTCCGGGAACAGTACCAAAAATACCTTTGCACAGGATAATTGTAAATTTGATTGCCTTTCGAATGATTTAACTCACAAATTACTCGGACTTATGAGTGTGAGAAATTGCGCAATCATATTTTGTTAGTTTCCTATGGATTTGGTTCCTTGTTCAGAAAAAACAGCTGATTTGAAACAAAATATTAGCAACACTATTCTAATAATTAATTGTAGCCTATTATTATTCTGAACCAACACACTTTTGTTGAATGTATTTACATTCATTACCATAGCAACCAACTTATTTTTCACAATCAACAATTTTTCTAGATTAGGTTAGCAAAATAAAGTCAAACAAAAAATAAATGAAATAGGCTAAATATTAATGTATTTCGAAATAGGCTATTCAAGCATCTGTTGTTACGTATTAAAAATAACAGGTGATTTGGGTGGTAAGCTTAACAACACATTTTAGGTTAAGCCTATATTGAACCGAAACACATTTCTTGAAAGCATTTAGATTCATTATTATATTAACCAAATGCCAAATTTAGAATCAGGTAATTATTCTTAACAACCAACAGTTTTTTAGGTTAGGTAATAGCAAACATAAACAATGAAAAAGGCTTACTATATCACAATTCAAACACCTAACACTATTAAAATGTTGACAACTTTATTTTACTAAACTTATTTGACCAGTTTGAAATACTGCTTTACCGTAGCCTATCACGTTTTGATCATGTTTTAGAAGTTGAAAATTGCCTCTCTTCTATATAGAAATACGTAATCTCTGTCCTAATCAATCGTCATTCCTGTGAAATTATCATATTATGTAATAATCTGTTTGCATTTGATTCGACGCGGGGGTTGGTGAGCGGAAGCAAACATAGGGCGGAGTAACTGTATAATAATTTGACCACGCAGGTGAACCGCTGACGTGTGATAAGCAACAAAGTTAAGTTTATATATTTTACGGTTTCAACCAACTATTTGGGAAATTGTTATACTCAGAAAGGAGCTGGATATCTGCTTGCGTGTACGGAATATATAGGTAGAATTTGTTTGCACCTCGACCTTGTGGCCTTGGATTATGGACTGCTTATTGTGGCTTAATGAAGCATTTGTTATACCTTCTTATGAATCAGTTTTGCAATACCTACAAATTTATTTTTCAGCTTGACAATTTTATTACATTAAAATTAATTTTAATACTTTGAATGTTATTGTTTCTAACCTGTTTTTTAAAACACAGTAAAGTAACAGAACCATCTGGTAAGAGTTTTGGTTTATTCTGTTACAAATGAATAAATAATTCGATCACACAGCTGAACCGCTGACGTAAGTTAAGCGAATTTCCAATATTTAATTTGTTTTTTGTAGGGTTTCAACCAACTATTTGGGAAATTGGTATACTCACGAAGGCGCAGAATATATTAGGCCTGGGTGTACGAAATATATATATTAGTAGAATGTATTTCACCTAAGCCTCCATCTTCCACTGAGGCGCTGCTTCGTTCCACCCGCGGGGCTAAAACTAGACCTTAGTGCCTCGGTTTATGGATTGCTTCTCTTCGCTCGAATATGCCCCCACGTGGATTTAATTGGGTTCTTTAATGGTATTTTATGTTTAGATCGATTTTGGAGAAACTATTAGAACTATAACGTCGCATAAATAAAGCAAAATTTGTGGAATAATATGCTACATTTCGTTTTTTATATAAAACTCTAAAAAGGTTTCATTCTATTACGAAAAATCTACAAAAATTATCAAATTTTTCCTTCCTGTTGTGGAATTTTGTTTGCTAACTAACTCTTCCGAGTGGCTTAGACAACCAACGTGTGTATCAAAATGTGGACCAAATCGGACTTAAAATGAGCCTGATTAAGTTCGAAAACTTATATCTACACCTATGGCCCTAGAGGAAGCTACATACCAAATTTCATTCCAATCCATTCGGTGGTATAGATATATAATCCAAATACCACTCACTGACTCAGTCATCACGAAATCTCAAAAACCACCGAATGGATTGGAATGAAATTTGGAATGTAGCTTCCTCTTGGGCCGTAGGTGCTCGCTAAGAAAGGTTTTCCAAAATTTAGGGGGGGTTTCTGGAGGTCAAAGTTACTAAAAATCACTATAAGAAATACATAGTATAATATACACTACTGGACAAAAGTTTCACAATACATAAACAAAACTTTCTATCAATGAAACGCAGGACTGAAAATGACTTTTTACTAACAATAATGCTTTAAATAAACAAAAAACACTTAATACTGTAGCAAAATATTTATTATCTGATCTCTTTCTCCTTTCTTATCTTATCAAGTTAAAAGTCCAAATCCTGTTCCTCTTTCGAGTTTTGACCAAAGGTAATTTCTCGGTATTCTGAAGTGATTTGAGTGATGCAGTGCATTTTTATTTAGTAAGAATAATTTAATTCATTTTTTTTTTAAATTACTATGGATGTACACCATCGTTTAACTACTGCTGAGGCGGTCAGAGCTAGAATTTTGGTTCGACAAGGGCGTTCGCAAAGTGAAGTGGCTAGGATTTTCGGAGTACACCGTTCCACAATTGGAAAAGCGTTTAGGCGGTTTCAAGAGACTGGACGAGATGACTGAAGACCAGTTCAAGACAGGCTAAGAGTAACTGACAGAAATGATTATCGTTTTCTAACATTAAGCGCACTTCGCAGGTGGACGGTTATCAGAACGCAGCTACAAGGTTTGACCAGGCAGGTGCGCAATGTGAATATTTTGAGCCATACCATCCGTAGACGTCTCGCAGAAGTGGATTTGAGCAGTAGACGGCCTGCTACAGGTCCTCTTCTCACTGCACGTCGACGTACTTTGAGGCTTAGATTTGCCCGGAATCATATCCATTGGACTGTGGATGACTGGAAGAATATTCTCTTCTCAGACTAGAGTAAATCTAGCTTCACCAGATGGGCGCGAACGTGTATGGAAAAGGCGTCACGAAACATTTGTGCACGCCTGCTTCTCACCCAGTGTGTTTTTGGGTGGAGGCTCGGTGATGTTCTGGGGTGGTATACAGTACGACGCTCGTACAGAACTCGTGGTACTTCGTAGACCGGCTCTGACAGCACAAAGGTATGTGGAAGATATACTGCAAGATCATGTTGTTCCGTTTGCTCCGTTTGTGGGACCAAATTTCAAACTGATGCATGATCATGCTTGACCACATACCGCAGCCACTGTACTTGGGTGCCTTATGGAGGTTGGCATAAGTTCAATCGATTGGCCACCCAAGAGTCCAGACCTCAACCCTATTGAACGAGTGTGGGACAGTGTAAAAAACGCATCAGGAGAAGAAACAACTCCGCAACCACTCTTGCAGCCTTTATAGCCGCAGTGATAGAGGAGTGGGAGGCAACACTGCAAGAAGAAATTCAACACCTCATCAGTAGTATGAGGAGAAGGCTGCAAGAAGTAATCCGAGCAAAAGGAGGAAATACCAGATACTAGGAAATTGGTAATAAACCAAATAAATTAAACGTACAAATATTTCTTTGAATTAAAAACTAGAAGTTTATCGGCGTTTTTTAGCTTTTCTTTTTTTTACCAAAATAAAATATGATACTCTCTAAAAGTCTTAATATTTTTTATGCTTTTCTCATCTAAGATAAGAAACAAATAAATTAAAAAGGTTTTAGTGTTTTTATTTACTTTTAAACTAATCAATTTAAGACAAACATGGTTGTTGCGAAACTTTTGTTCAGGAATGTATTTATTGATACATTTGTTTGGTTAATATACATTTAACTTTGATTTGGCCGGATCGGGCCAGCTACTACACACACATATATATATATTTAATGACATCCAAAACTTGTTCTAGGGACCATGATCGGTGCTCATTTACTACTTTTTACCTTTGTTCTCACCATAAGGGACACTGCAATAGCTCATCTTTTCTATTGAAATTCGCTAACTACAGTTGTTACATTGACACATTAAACCTTAACCATCAAAGAATCAAATTATATTCCTTGCTAAATCAAGAACCTTTAAAATAGACCGTAATAAATTTCGATTAAAAGCTTCTGCACAGAATCGATATGTTAGAGCCTAACAGTCGATTAACAGGTGAGTAACACGTGTCTAGGTCACGTGATATCGACGTGATTGATATGGAGTGGCATAGAACAATGTAAGTGGATGGGTGCGTGTTCATCACATGCACAGGTAGTGTGTTGTTGACAAAAATACTTTTAAAATGTGAATATAATAATAATTTTACGTTCTACTTATTAATCAAAATTTAGATGTACGAAATTGATAATTTGTATTCTGAAATACATTTACTTTTCCTTTCAAGCATGATTCTTGACTATCTGCTGGCTTGAAAATAAATTGGGCTATTCCATTTTAGTACCTGAAGTGCTGTTTGCAGCTAAACAGTCATCAATTTTTATAAAATCTCTCTAAATAAAAATAAATATTTGTTTCTTTGTCCTCTATAGACTCAAAAACTATTCGACCGATTTAAATAAAATTTTCACAGTTTATCCACATTATTGCCAGGAATGTTATATATTACAATCACTACAGTCTAAGGGGTCGAAATTGGGTTTCTACACCATACAATAAGTATAAACTGAACTAATGTCCTACAAACTTACAAACTACAAAGTTGAAATGGTATTATACTTAGGTCATATGAAAAACTATTTACAATTCATTTACTTAAGTCGAAGGGATGCAATGGGATAACTACCCTTAAAATTAATAATCATTACACACTTCCTTTTCTATGTGCTCAAAAACTACTGGACTTTGGGTTGATACAACCTTGCTTCGTTATTCATAACTGTGCATGTTTGTCGACTCCTAATAGTAAAAAGTCCAGTACCTGGGAATTCCAGAGGGCTCAGCTTTGCTGTTTTTATACTTATTACTATGTTTTATAAATTAGATTGATTAACCTACTGGATAAAACCGTTGTAAAAAATAACAGATGGATCATCTTTAACAGTTTAATGTTATTTAAACGGGGAAAAATTTTAACTTTGATTGGCCATTATGTTGGATAGAGCCAACATACAGACCTCCGGTTTGCACAAATCTTCTTCTTTAAAATGAGGTGTCACTCAATAGGGGGTTCTCATTTAAAATTTTCGACTTACGCCCAAAATACCCCATTTTTGCGGGAGGTGTTGAAATTTACGATACATAAAAAACTCCATTTTTGGTCATGTTAACAATCCCCAAAGAAAATCTGTATGTTTCCATTAATAAAAAAAAAGTAATAGGGTGGGGGGTTAAGATACCTGGTATGCTCCTATTCAGGATTTTCCTCCAACTACCTGCGGGCCATCCTAAAAATAAAAAATTATAATTGCTACACATTTTTTTTAACGAAGTACCAAGTTGTGTTGCTTAATCTGCAACGGCTACAAAAATATAACGAAGTTGAAAGACTTTTGAAACACTCTGTATTGCTTAAGACCACACGTTGGAAGTGATAACTTCTATGACTACGGGGATTTTTAACTCGGTAAATGTGTACAATTATAAGGATTATAAAACTGTAGGCCTATTTGTTCAAATTGTTTATTTATATCCGTTATTATATATTTAAAGAAAGGTAAAAATATTATCTTTTAGTTACCTTTTATTTCATATTGATAGATCAAATGATTTAGAAGTTGTTAATGTTACAGTAAAGAAATTAATAATCAAATATGTTATACAAAGATGTACGAATGTTTGCGAAGTTAAACAGTAGGTATCCTTCTTTAAATTTGTATAAACGAATATATTGATGATCAAAGGTTAGTTTTATATACAGTTTATAACCCCAAAGCAAATCTTATAACGTGTAGAAGCCCATATAACTTATAGTTATAGAAGCCTACATTAGTTGTATAACTAATATATAAGAAAATTAACATCACAAGAAATTTTAATGGTTGAAGTTGTAAACATAACCCCAAAATATAATCTACGCTGGGTTTTGTTTAAGAATTACAGATGATGGGCGAAATCAGCTGTTATATTGTATTAACTAATTCTTATGTGTTAATTTGATTGCTATGCTAATAAATGTAAATAATGTATTAATAATATTCCCTCTCCACGATCTGACTTGTGTCTAAACAAAAGCGTGACGCGAGATCTCGCGAGAAATCTGGCGTGATGCGAGATCTCGCGGGAAATCTGGCGTGATGCGAGATCTCGCGGGAAATCTGGCGTGACGCGAGATCTCGCGGGAAATCTGGCGTGATGCAAGATCTCGCGAGAAATCTGGCGTGACGTGAGATTTCGAAAACATAGCCAAGTCGAAAGTGCCCAACGGGCCAATAGAAGTTATCACTTAAAAAAAAATTAAAATATGAGATTATTTTGCACATTTTAATTTTTTACAGTCGGTCTGGTTCCCATAAAATTGGTCAAACCTTAAAATACTATAAAAGTATTCTGTTCAAATATACGTGGGGACAGTCGACCGCCGAGATTCAAAACTGAGAGCGAAGCAAAGCAACCCAAAATCGAGGTCGAAAGGTCGAGGTGCAAACTCGCAAACTGTAAAAAATAAATCTAGGATTTTATTTTGCAAATTTAATTTTTTTACATGACCTTATAGCTTGTTTGGTTCTTCCAAAATTGATCAAAACGTAAAACACCATAAAAGTACCCGATTCATATCTACGTGGTTGATGTTGTCGTGGGGAAATCTTCTAATCCGAGACAGACGGCCAAGTTTGTACGTTGCGAGCGAAGCAACGCGGTAAATAATCAGAGCCGCAAGGCCGATTTGCAAATTTGCTGCGAGTGGAACGAAGCATCGTATCAGCCAGGCTGGTGGCTGTGGTACAAACAGATTTACTAGTATATTTCACGGGGGCAGCTATTCAGCGCTCCAATTTTTCAATAATTAGTTGAAACTCTAAAACATATAGCCTATAAATTTAATTTGGTAAATTCGCTCAACTCACGATAAACGGTTCAGCGTGTTCGAATTATTATTTTATTGACACTCGAATGCTAGAGAAGGCCAGACTATCAGCAGTAAATAAAGTTTTACATTGTATTATGTAACTCGTGGAAGAAGAATTTGTAATATTCAATATTGCCAACCTTGTCAATCAAATGTTTCTAGACAGTAATTACACTGCAACGTCATGAAGGAGACACGCTTAATGGTATATTAAATACCTTTCTGCATAACTTTTGACGTGTAATAACTTCCATAACTAATCGAATTGGACATACTTGGAGAAAGGCCACTCTTTAAAATTTCCCAGCAGTAACTGCACTATGTTATTCCCCCCTTGTAATTCCTAAAATCGTTGCTTCTAAATGTAGTTTACCCAACACAATATTTATCACGAAACGCATGTTAAAAAAACACGTATTTATATTTAATTTACTAGTGAATTTCCATAGTAGAAAAGATGAGCTATTGCAGTGGCTCTTTTGATAAGACCTTAGGTTGGGAGGAGTCAATGAACACAGAACACGGTCTCCAGAACACTGATCATAGTCCCCAGAACACGTTTTGGGGTATCATTAAAAAAATTGTATAGATAGTGTTCACACTCTATAATGACCAATTTTACGTTCGCTTTGTTCCAAATTTGGTACACACGTTGGTTTTCTAAGTGGATAAGGCTAGTTTCTTAGCCAAAAAAGCCAACAACCAGAATACCTTTTATGACGGTAAGTAATGTTTTAAAATTGTTCATACTTGAATAAAACATTTTTGGGGTTTATCTAAAACAATAAATATAGGAGATTATTCTGCACATTTTGTTTTCTTACAAGACCTTATTATAGCTAGTCTGGTTCTCCCAAAGTCGAACAAAACATAAAATACCATAAAAGTACTTGGATGCAATCCACAAGGGGATTTAACCGTAGAGCAGCAAGCGAAGCGAAGCATTCCAAAATCCTTGGTTGCAAAGTTGAGGTGATCAGCTTTGAGGGAACAAGACGAGGATATAGGCTGAGGTGCAAACAAATTCTACTAATATATCATTTACCCTGGCAACTATCAGTGCCTTCTTGAGTAAACCAATTTCCCAAATAGTTGGTTGAAAACTTAAAACATATAAAATTAATTTTGGAAATTCACTCAAATCACGTCAGAGGTTCAGATGCTTTGTGGAATTGTTTTGCGTTAGGAGCTGTTTCTTAGCGTACATTTTTTTAAATTTTGATTTAAATTTGGTGTGGTTACTGGGAAGTACATAATTTTTCATTACACTACTCCGAAAACAGCTGTTTTATATACCTCTTCATAGACACGTAAGTCCTTATTTTCCGTGCTCTACACCGTACATTTACCGTGCACCAGCTGATTCTACAAATAAGAATAAACATATCAGTTTTATGTAAACGGCTGATTGATTTTGTCAATGGAAATGTAACAGAAAAATCAAACAAGTTTTAGTTTTTTTTATAAAGTGTGTTACTTTTTTGTGTGTTTTTTGGTGTAGTATCATGCAAAATAGCTTACGTAACTCGCCCAGTAAGCTTTTGCGTGTTTGCATTAAAATCACGCACTCTTCTGGGCCTCGCGCGGGAACTCGCACGGAAAACCCCTATTTACCGGGCTTGTAACGCAATATAAATTGTGAACACAACAGGAAAGTGAATACAATAAGATCATAGACGTAGCTTATATCCAGCAACACGATTAAGGTAAACGCCATGCAATTGTCTAAATTGTAACATTCCATGAACTGTGCATGTCCAACATTTCTAGTAATTATTTAGTACACTTTCCTCTTTACGTTGGCTTTGGCGCGTGACACTTCAAAGGAACAAGGAAGTGGCTGTTTTAATTCCCTTCAGCCTATGGAAATGACGCCCACTTTGATGCTACCCAGCATGATGATAAACGATGGAAAACCCAGGGTGGTGAAGTGAAGAAAGCAACCTTTAAGACTAGATATTTCATGTTTAGATTCAACCACTTGATGATGGTTACTTTGTCGTCGAAACACATTTGACAATAACATTTTGTATAAGGAATTTCGTTTATTGTATTACAATATTGCTTTCTTCCTATTGCAAAGTTTACATTTGTTTTTTAATTAGTTATAAAGTAATTTAAAATGCGCTATATTTTGTAATTGTCTAAAATAATTATCGATTAAATTCTTTATCAGTAAAAAAAGAATATCAATATACTGAGCTAAAATTCTCATCCCAACATTTTTTGTAAACGTTCAGAAATATTCCTTCCTTGTATAACTTAAGGAAATTCATATTAAAGCCATTGCAGTACCAAAATTTGATTGTCACATAACGCAAATAAATAAAAGTAATCCAAAAAATTTTAAAAAATAATTCGACTTCGCATCTGAACCGCTAACGTGAGTTGAACGAATTTCCAAAACTGTGTTTATATGTTTTTTTAGTTTAACCGTCTATTTGGGAAATTGGTCTACTCACAAAGACGTTGAATGGCTGCCTGCGTATAAGAAATATATAAGTAGAATTTGTTTTACACCTCAGCAATCAACACCAGCTCACGCGCTCCAATCTTAAGGTCGCAGCGGAAAAACTCGCTTTGTTTACAAGTTGACCTAGAGGCCTAGGATTTTGGTATGCTTCGCTTCGCTTGCAGCACACAAACTCGTTTCGTGAGTATGCATCAGGACCGTTGGCCTCGTAACGTAAGCTGCCCCACGGTAAAACCTCACTAGTGGATTTGATCCAAGTACTTTAATGGTATTTTACGTTTAGAACGATTTTGGAGGAACCAGAAGGTCGTGTAAAAAAGCAAAATGTGCAAAACAATATAATGTATATTTTTTGTTTACTTAAAACAGCAGCAAACCGTTTTCATTATAGTGCTAATAATCTCATACAACGTTTACTTACTGTAAAAAAAAGAGCTTCCGATTGTTGAATGTTTTGTTAACGAACTCGTCCGTGCCACTTAGATTTTTTACTAAATTGGAGGTAAAATGTAGCTAGCCATTAGAGTGTGAACACATATTATATACACTAGCTGACCCGTATGGCGTTGCCCGTGGTGGTTGGTATTTTCAGTCTTTTTAAGTTAATTGTATTCTTTTTAAGTGTTCAGTCAGTGAGTGGTATTTGGCTTATATATATATAGATCTTAAATAATAAACATCTGAAATTATGAGTTTAGTAATTTTGATTCCCCCAAACCCCTCCTAAAATTTCGAAATTTTTTATACCCTTTCTTAGTGAGCACCTATGACCCTAGAGGAAGCTACATACCAAATTTCATTCCACTCCGTTCGGTAGTTTTGAAGAAATCGTGATTTAATAACTTTGATCCCCAAACCCCCTTAAAATTTCGAATTTTTTCAAACCCTTTCGTAGTAAGCACCTATGGCCCTAGAGGAAGCTACATACCAAATTTAATTCCAATCCATTCGGTAGTTTTGAAGAAGTCGTTTTTTAATAACTTTGATCCCCCCCAAACCCCCCTAAAATTTCGAATTTTTTCAAACCCTTTCTTAGTGAGCACCTATGGCCCTAGAGGAAGCTACATACCAAATTTCATTCCAATCCGTTCGGTAGTTTTGAAGAAGTCATTTTTTAATAACTTTGATCCCCCCAAACACCTCTAAAATTTGCAATTTTTTAAAACCTTTTTTTAGTGAACACTTATGGCCCTAGAGGAAGCTACATACCAAATTTCATTCCAATCCGTTCGGTAGTTTTTGAGAAATCGTGATTTAATAATTTTGATCCCCAAACCCCC
>JAGFPH010003485.1:45329-57473 GCA_018207615.1 Philaenus spumarius
CGAACCGATTTAAATGAAATTTGGTAAGTAGCTTTCTCTAGGGCCATGGGTGCTCCCTAAGAAAGGGTTTAAAAAAATTAGAAATTGTATAGGGGGTTTGGGGGGGTCAAAGTTACTAAATCACGATTTCTCAAAACCACCGAACGGATTGGAATGAAATTTGGTATGTAGTTATCTCTAGGATCCTAGGTGATTGGTAGGAAGGGTTTTCAAGACATTCGAAATTTTAAGGGGGTTTGGGTGGTTAAAGTTACTAAAAATCCCCATAAGAAATGCATAGTGTAATATATTTATGGATATAATATATTTTTTGTTAATAAACATTTAACTTTGATTTGTCTATCCGTGCAAAGCCGGATCGGGCCAGATAGTTTAATATATTTCCCAGCTTTAGACAGGCTTCATTTTCTGATTATTCTGTTACATTCCCGGCACGAATAACTCGGACTTGTAAGCCACACTCAGTTGCAGACTATATTTTCATTTCCCTCTAGGGATCAAGTCTGGAGTCTCATAAAACGTAATTTTATTTTTGTTACCCATTCCAGTGGAGACAGTATCAACCAGCACGCGCTGTGTTATAGCCCGTTCGGGATTTCTTTTAGGATTTCAAGGTCTTACACTACGGCTGACTCACGTCTAAATTAATACTAAAACCACAATAAACACAAGAGTTGACCTAGAAACTCTCGTATATCAAACAACCTGAGAATCTTAAAGACGCTTCGATGTATTTCGGACGTTTATTAGCCGTGGAAATACGCTGTCAACGCACAGTATCTACTCCAGACTCTTACTTTCTTTTAAACTAATGATGTTTAAAAAAAACATGATTCGACCGATAATTTGTGAAAATTTTTTTGTTAGTCCATTTCTTGGATAGGAATGTTTTACAAATGAATTCAGGTTAAACATGAGATAGGCTACTCTTTTTAGCAAATTTCCATAGGAAAGATGAGCTATTGCAGTGACTCTTATGGTGAGACCTAAGTTGAGGAGTGATCATGGTCCCCAGAACACGATTTGGGGTGTCATTAACATTTGAGGTTTAATGAACATCTTCCTCCCGCAATACGATCAGCACAACTTCCGAAAAGCGATTCAAAATTTGCTGAACACATGATGGAAACAACACACAAATATGATGTGATTGACAAATCTTTAACCATTTTGCATAAGTGTAGTAAAAAAAAAGCTTATGAATGCTCTGGAGCAGTATAAAGCTTCCAAGACAGAGCAAAGAACGCTACTTAATGATAAACTCAATTTTAATTCCAACCCATTATTCGACTTGGTAATAGACATAGCAAATACAGATAAGAACTATGCACAAACGTAACACCGACAGTCTAGCCGTGGACAGTGAACTTACCACACGGACATTAAAATGTGCGAGCATGTATTTTATAATTGTGGACTCGTGTGTTTTTAAATGTACTAAGTGTTTTTGTTTTTATTAATGACGAAGGACAATGGTCCTTAACTTGAAAATGGCTGAATAGCCGAAACGGCCGTCATTGGACGTGTAAAATTGGACTATTGGACGGTAAGTTCAACAAGTTTATTTATTAAAAATTGTATATACAGAGTGTCCAGCTTCGACTTTCCGAAACTTTACTGGATTATTTGTCAGCTTAAAACAAGCACATAATACATTATAACATGTCTCCACGTCTCGATCTGTGTTCTGTCTGTCCTTCTGTATGTGATTTTTAGAAATATCCTAATAGCTCTCAAATGATTGAAGATTTACATTTTACAAGATGATTGCAACATTTAACTTTAAAAAATAGTTATCTCCCAACAATACGTTTCAAAATGGCTGCAGTTGAAAATTTTCAATGTTAAATTTCCAGAAAACTGTACATTTTACAAACATTTAGACACCAAATTTTTAGACTATTTTTTGGCTAATCCAACGATTTATGGTTTTTAATAATTAAATCATGAATATCAGAGATAACACAAATTTAGTGGTCGAATGTAGAGCTTTTTATTGCTATTTCATTAATTTTACCCCCCCCCCCCCAGCCCTACATTTGACCACTAAATTTGAGTTATCTCCGTTGTATTTGTCATATTTTCTCAATTTTTAAACATATTGCTGCAGGAAAACAAATTTTGAAAGTGAAATGTACCCTATTAAATCAATATTCATGATTATAAATATCTTCAACCTTTTGTGAGATATTGAGGTATTTGTAAAAAATCTCATTCAGACGGACAGACAGGAAACAGAAGCGAGATAAGACAAGCGTTATATTGTATTATTTGCTTGTTTTTAGCCGACAAAATAACGTCGTAAAGTTTCGGACAGTCGAAGTTGGTATGTATCTGTCTGTATGTGTTCGCACTCTAATTTAATGTTACAGATTGTTAGAAGAGCCTATGTAGAGGTTCGCAAATTTATTTTCACATAGATGGAGGCGGGTATGGCTGTTAGTTCATTCATTCTTTTATTGTACGGCTATCGGAGGATTTTTGGCTCATTAAGTAATGATGAACAGAGAATTGGTAACCTTACGTAAAGTGTTACTTTTAAAATATATAGCCTACTCATAACTAGTAGTTCTGTGAACAGTAGACCTCGCTCTTTGAAATAACAAATAAATGTGGTTTTGAGCTTAGTTTAAAAATAGTGTGCCAGTAAGGAAGTAAGCACAAGGTTTAGCCAGTGAAACATTATTTACAATTCCCGCGATTCCGGGATTTCTAGTTCCCGTTTTTATTTCTTTTCTTGAGCTTTAACTGCTAAAGAGGCATTGAGTTTTATTTAGGTTAATAATGCGTAAGATAGCTAAAAATATCGCGTTATAGAGAGACAACATAGGCCTACAATTAAATATTTACATACTTAAATAACTCAAACTTAACAATGTATCATAAGTAACTTAAGTTCCATATCAAATTGCAATATTAGAAATAATGAAAACAAACGATGTTAAAACGTCGTGATAGTGAGCTCAACCCATGTACCAACACTTCCCACGGTGTCCAACGGTCATTTTTTGTACGTCCTTTATCACCGCGAGGTTTCATTTGTAATTCAAGTAAAGCTAAGTCAAATAATTTTATGAAATTTACAATAATAATTTACAGGTATACAGTTCAATTCTTTGATTTATCCTCAACACTTTCTTATAATAGGGGACTAATATGTCATTTTTGAGCAAATGATATATTCCTAAATTACTATTCAAAACAGGCCTAGTTTTTTTAGCAGTCTTGTAGTAGGAACATAAAAACTGGTGTTTTCAAAATAAGACATTTTAAATTGATAAATATTTTTATACAATTCTATTTAGAACTAAATTACGAAACTTTTTTAGATTTATGAAAAAAAATTAAAATAATTTTTACTACTTTTTATATAGGCCTAAAGTTAAACATTTTCCTTTCGTTACTGAACGTGATTGTTTCTTGAGCTAATAACTTTCTTAATTTTACTTCAATATTATTTTTACTGGCATATATGAATTCTTTAAACCTTTATCTACAGAAAAACTATGAAACACTTTTGAATTGGTTTAGAATAAACTTATAAAAACATGGTTGAAATACAAAAACTTGGACGATTTTTAACAAATTCCAAGTTTACGGCCATTATGTGAGCTTACCGTTAGAGATACGGAAAAATATCAAGAATACAATTTTGTTTAAAATTTAATTTGATATTGGCAAAATGTTATTAATTTTTAAATTCGATTTACGGTTAAGCCACAAACTGGCTTTGGAAAAAAGCTTACACTGAGAGAAACGGTCCGGCCGCCATTTTTATTTTATTTAAGGGGTTAAAAATGAAAAATGAAAAAAACCGTATATATACATGGCTCCGCCTAGGAATAAGGAACATTCATGCAAAAAATCATCAAAATTGGTCAAGGCGTTTAGCCGTAATCGTGAGACAGACACACAGACATACAGACACACAGACACACTGACGAAATGCCGAACGGTCGAGTAAAACGGAGACCTCGCTTACGCTCGGTCAAAAATATGTTTTAACATCTAGCCACTATTTGATTTTTTGTAATAATACGCAGTTTAAAAATATTTAAGTCCCGTATTTACAAAAAATGGGTGTCATGTCACTCTCACGAGAAGCATAACATCGATATTAGGATATCACAATATCCCCAAGGTGTATATTAGAAATTCGATTACAGGACTCGTGGAAATATAACAAGATATAAATTGAAATCTCCACCTTCCAATGTCATTGACAAGGTTAGGCTATAGTCTTGGACGCTCGATTGTCTAAGGGAGCTCACAATGTAGGTCAACAAGGAGATAAGACGCAATGCAACGTCCGCGGTTTCTAAAGAACTCTTTGATCTGTTGATACAATCTTCCTATCGTTAAATCCTTCTGCGAAAGTAAAGGATGGTGGAAATAATGTTTACAGAGAACGAAACGTTGGATACGGTTTTCAGAAATGCATATTTTGTTGAAAATGATTTACTTTTAGGAATTTAATAGTTACAGCACTGTGCATTATATTGTTTGAATTACTAAAATAAATATATATTTAGGTAATGTATTTGTGGAAAGGAGAGTCAATATTTACGCTACGGAAATGTTTCACTAATCATTTTTGTACGTAATGTTCCACTGAATTTGTAGAGTGAACATGTGTTTGCGTATGTAGACAGTTCTTCTGTGATTTTATCTTTTTCACACCACACCTGTTTTAGAAAGTATAATTAAACGGTGCTTGTCAATTTATAAAGCTAATGTACAGAGCTTAACTTTGGTTAAAACTAAAATGTATCCAAACCACTACAAGTGTTGATACTGGGTCAGTTAAAGTTGATATGAAATTTTGATACATTCTTTACTAATGGGGAATTAGGATTTACTAAAAAATTTAAATGGGTTCGTCCGTGCCACGTCAAATTAAAGGGCGTACAAATACAATTGACGCTTATCAAATGTTGTTGGAATGACCCCTAAAACGATGCAAAACATGTATTTCTTGAGAGCCATTAGTTAGTAGTAGTAATAATAATAATAACAATGCTATATTTATCTCCCAAAGTATACAAACAGTTACACAAGCATTTAATGGCACTGGTCATTTTGACCGTCGGCCAGGTAGGTAGCATCTAAAATTACAATAATTTATAATAATGTTACATAGTAATTAACTCTACGAACTATACATGCCAACACACACTCGCACAGACACACATATAAGTTACAGAGAGCAGAAAATCTAACATACATCAATTTACATTTAGCACAATACTTAATTTTTGACTAGGTTTATTTTTTGCAATAATTTATAATAATTTTATACAATAATTATTAATTCCAGAGACCATACATGCCAATAAACACGAACACACAAATAACGGAGAGGGCTAATATGAAAACCTAACATAACACAAATAAGACATTAATCAACAAACAAACATCTGCTATCACTAATCACTAAACAAAATTCACGCACAGATGGTGGCCCAAACAAGTAAATACATAATACACCTAAACATGCATTAATAAATAAATATCATATTCTTATCTATATCTCTCTCCAAGTAATCATTCTCATTGCCATCATTATATTACATTCGTACAACTGAAGTGGCCTAAACAAGTATGCACTTAATACCCCTAAACATATACATAAATAATATATACATGCATAAATTGTGTAAATATGAACCACTTCAATAGTTGAACTCTTGTATCAACTCCCACCTATTCTTCCAGGCTGCTCGACAATACTTCGCCAATCGGTCCCAATCCCGACCATTTAAGCAATCGTAAAATTCTTCTCGTGACAGCTCAAGTTTATTGAAAAACCCTGCCGAACACCTTTCAAAATTTGACACTTTGCTACAAAAAGGAATTTGTCTTCTACTTCAGTTAAGTTACACAAAGAACATTTATAATTTATCCCCTCTACCCAGGGTTTGTAATTTAGGTGTAATATTAATTAGTACAGTTTACGATCTTAAATTTGACACGTCAAAAGACGCGATTTTGAATGGAAGGGGGAAATAGCAAACAATTATAAAAGACCCTTCAAGTTTCAAAATAGGCCAACAAAGGATTGGCTTTCAGTTCTTACAAAATTAGGGTACTTTATCAACTGTCTGTTCGTATAAAATGCAGTGTGATTTAAAAAGGTTCGGGAACCAATGCTACAGTTTAAAAAAAGATACGATATTGTTTACAAACATAGGACCAGAAATATTTCTTTCTAAACCAGACATTTTTTGCATTACGAGGGTCAATTTTTACATAAGAGGCTTTGTACGGACTGACAGATATACAATCAAAGCGGAGTAAAAACTACTTTAAGATACAAATACGAAAATTTAAAGGTACATTCTTATGGGAACATAGACACACACTAAGAAAGGATTTTGCAAAATTATTATTTAAAGGTGTAAACATAGTGAAAATCTCATCCATTGCTGTAGCAACCAATTTATCAAATTTATAATCAGTTTATTATTATTCACAACCAACAGCTTTATTAGGTTTGATTGACAAACTAAAAGCCAACACAATAAAAACTCAACGAAAAATGCTTACTGTAATAATATAACTCAATTATAACGTTATATTATAAATAAAACAGCTGATTTGGATCGGAAAACTTCATAATTTTAAGTAAGGTTTACAATTAACCAAAACACGTTTATTTGCAACCGATTTGGCAAACTTAGAATCAGGTAATTATTCTTCACAACTGGCAGTTTTTTTAGATTAGGTGAAAACAAACGAAAGGCTCACTGTATTATAAGTCAAACATTTGGTGTTAGCCTACATATCATATTGTTTCCTTTAGTTGGTAATATCAGTCTGTTCATATAATTTGCAGTGTGATTTAAAACGTTCTGAGAAATAATGCTAGAGTTTAAAAAAAAATACAATAAATTTTACAAACATAGACCAGAAACACTTGATTCTAAACCAGCCACTTTGTGCTCTACGAGAATCTATATACATACTGACTGACAGACATATCAACGTTTGACATATTTAATACAGTGTGTCTAAAACTATGTAATATTATTTTTGTAACTATTTGCAATTTGTTACTTAAAAGTCAAAGTTATGAAATAAAACTGCACTTACAGTTAAATAGTAATCCATTTACTTTTTACTATATTCTAAAAAACTACTCAACTATTTTCCCAACTTTCACATATTAGTATCAAAATTTTTAGAGAATATGGTCACTACTGTGGTCACTAATAATGGTAAATGCTATTGAAATATTAATAATTCTATCGCTAGACTTAAACGACGTACGGAGACAGAAACCCCTTTGAGCATGAGCGGATCCAGGAGGCTGTGGCGGCCGAAGCCCCCTCCTTTGTGTTATTATTTTGTTTAACCCTCAAAAACAACAATTGAGTAATCTCAGAAAACACAATTTTTATAAAATATAGCACCCACTTAATACTATCCAATGTCAATAAAGCAAAAACCATTGGAAAGGAAATGTTTTAAACTTTAATTATTGTATTTACATACAATATAAAACGTATATTTACATATGAAGTCATCGTTGTAAAATTGTAGTTGTCTAAATAAATTGATGCCGCGTTAGAAAGCACAAGGAAATGACTCAAACTTGTCACTTTTTAAGGCACATAAGCGTAGACAGATGTATTTTGAGAAGAAGATAAGGACACCATTTAATTCGTCAAGGTTTGAACTTTCTACCACTGCTTTCCAATCATTTGTCACTCTTATAGTTTCTTAGATATGATTTTTTTCTGCAATCCCTTGCAATTGGACAGTGTTTAACCAATGAAAAAGCACATTCTGCAATCGATGTATATATTACAAATTGATATATTTGTGTAATGAATTTTATATCGATTTCAAGAGCAAGTTCTATATTTTTGTTTCATATAAGGAAAACCTAATTTGGTGTTCCAATGCTATACGGGTGTTTCCGTGAAATACGTACATTTCTTCAACGCCCTAGGCGCGTTAGCCGTTACCTTTTCGCGTTACCTGACGCGCCTGGCTGGAACTGTATAGCCTACTTAGAGTTAGACGTTTGTAAGAGTTTTGTTTAGTTGTTCTAATTTATTGAAATAAGTTTATAAAATAAGGTTATTTAAAATTTTAAGTTTGTAGTGCAATTCTATAATTTATTATCTACAATTTGTTTCAATAAAATTTCATTTTTGGGTAAAGCATATATTCCTAAATTCCTATTCAAAATAGGTGCTCTCAAAAAATACGTTTACAAGCTCTGTATACCAAAAAATATTCCATACCCCCAGACCCCCTAGATAGGAGACAGCCCCTCCGTTGACAACCGGCTGGACCCGAACACGCCTTTGAGGAGTTCCGCGGAACCCAGGTTGAGAAACACTCAATAAGGTATAATCATGATAGCTGGTCTGAGAACTGCTTGTATACTTTCACGTTTTAAAATAATACCTTACAACCTGAGCAAAGAATTGAAAAAAAACTGAATAAAAGTTTACATCTAAATTTAATTACCATGTTTTCAGTTTTCAGACTTTAAAGAAATTTTCTTTCTTACTTTGCCTTATTAGCGAATTTCCGTAGAAAATATAAGCTATTGCATCAACCCTTGTGGTGAGAGCTAAGGTCATGAGTAGTAAACTGGCACCATTAATTACCCAGAACACCTTTTGGAGTCACTAAAAATTATATATATATATATATTTGCGTTCACACTCTATACGGCCTCATTTTAAGTCCGATTTGGTTCAAATTTTTCGAAGTTGCTCGGACGATTTTTCGTATTATGAAACTGGTTAACAGTTTTTGTTTTCTAAAACAATAAATTTAGGACACTAATCTGCACATTGTGTATTGTTACACGATCTTACAGCTCACTTGGTTCCCCCAAAATCGGTCAAAACGTAAAACACAATAAAAGTATCCGGTTCAAATCCAAGTGGGTATTATGATCCGAGGCCGACGGCCGAATTAGTACTCTGCGAGCGAAGCAGTCCATAACGCGAGGCCCCAAGGTCAAGGTGCGAACTTTCCGCTGCGAGTGGAACGAAGCAGCGCGTGAGCCGTAACTGGAGGCCTGTGTGTAAAAATATTTTACTAATATATTTCATAAGCGCAGGCTATTCAGCGCCTTCGTGAGTAGACCAATTTCGAAAATTGTTGGCTGAAACCCTAAAACATATAAATTTAGTTTTGGAAATTTGCAAAACTTACGTCAGCGGTTCAGCTGCGTGATCGAATTACTATCAGGAATTTAGGTCCTAGGCGCTATCAATGGATACAGATTTGTATTATCAGACTTTATTGGTGTGTACATGTTAAACCTGTTAGTTGTACTAATTATGTACATTTCTATTTTACGCCCAAATCATATTTACTTGCTTTTTAAATTTAACTAGGGGAGACCCCTGCGTGCTCCACACGCCAACCCCCCACCCCCCAACTCCCTGTTGGAACCCGTTGTGTGCCGTTGGAACCCGTTGTATAGTCAGCAAGGCTCAGGTCTACACTTTAATAAAAACCTAACCTAAAAATTGATTTAAAATTTGAAATAAACTGTCAATGAAAATATTAGAGACTACAGCTGATTACTGAATCAACAATAAACATTACAAATCAGACCTAAAACACACCAACAATAACATAACCTAAATCAAATCATCTGTTGACATTTGAGTAAGTTTAAAGTAAACAACTTATTTATTTGAAACTCAATTAGTTTATCAGCTGTTTAAAATCAAATTACAGTATTTCCTATTTAGCCTAGTTGTAGCATAGGCTACTGATGCATTTTTTAAACTCGCAATAAAACTAAAATAAAAGTGTAAATCAAATATTTAGCTTCACAGTGACTTAGAACTGGAAATTATCTTTTAAATAAAAAAAGAATCATCAAAATCGGTTAAGTATTAACTTCAGGAAGTGAGTGAACTAAAATCAGGAATTTTTTTAAATATATAGATTATTTTCAAGATGTTGAGGTGGGCAGTAAGCCGATTAAAGAAGGCTGTGACATTTAGAAACCATCAGTAACAAGAACTACGAAGGTGAGTTGGCCTAGCATGAATGTGCAACGACCGTAATCCCCTTCAAGGAATAGTCCTGTTACCCTGTAACACTGCGAGTGACATATCTTTCGGTCCACTAAACATTCGACTGAGTTCAAGACGTGCGTCATTTTACAGAGATTGGATAATATTTATACAAATAGCGGTAGCCTGGAGTTTTAGATAAAATAAATCACTTTGACGCTGATACGTTTCTCGGAACGTCCTTTGTCTTATATAACTCGCTTTGGCCGACGTAAAACCACCTGGATGTACTGAAGTAATAGAAGAAACTTAAGAAATATAAACTCCTATAAAATTGAGGTTCTTTTCACAGATGAAAGTAGCTTCACTAGAGATGGCATATTCAACAGTAGAAATAGTCACGTATGGGCAGAAGAAAATCCTCTCGAAATTATTCAGAAAGGAAATCAAAATAAGTTTTCAGTTAATGTCTGGGCAGGTGTTCTCGGTTACCACGTCATTGGTCCATACATTCTGCCAAACCGACTTAATTCTCCCACCTACCTGGTGTTTCTGAGAGACATTCTTCCGAACTTGATGGAGGAAGTTCCGCTACAAGAAAGAATGGGAATGTAGTTGCAACACGACGGCGCCCCTGCTCATTTTGGGAACAATGTGCGGGAGTACTTGGATGTGACATTTGGTGAGTGTTGGATCGGGCGAGGAGGTCCGACAGCGTGGCCACCTAGATCTCCAGACTTGACGCCACTGGACGTTTACTTTTGGGGGCGTATGAAAGAACTTGTTTACTCTACTCCAGTGGAAAATGAAATTGAGTTGGTGGGTAGAATTGTGGAGGGTGAACCCATCATTCAAGAAGAAAATGCAAACATTTTCCAGTCAATGGAAGCCCGTTTCAGGGCCTGTAACCGTGTAGGTGGACGGCATTTCGAACAACTTATTTGAAGTCTGACTATGTTTTCCAACCTCTGTTAAATGTATCCATTTTCTTTTGTATTTTTCATTCAGAATGTATTGAAGTTTTTGTATTTATGTAAATAAAAAGCATATTGTTCACAAATCTTTACCAATTTTTCTCTACTTAAGTAAAATAAATTACAGTTATTCTAAACTTATGCCAAGACTAAGAGGGTTATGTAATCATTTTATTATTGTTTGAAATAATTTAAAATCGCTTAAAAATAACTTTAAAAGCGGACGGAGACTGTTGCATTGTTGTGGCAGACTTTAGCCGCATGCCTTGGCATGCACTGCAACTAACCTTCAGCGGTCACGTATCACTAAAGCTGCCATATCTCAGTTAATATTCGTCCAATTTTAAAAGATAAGGTTTCAATCGATTTGTAATTAAATTACCTTAAAAAAGGTATTCTTGTAAAATTTTTGTAAAATCAACGGTTCTTTAGTTATTTAAGAAACAAAATTTGAAATGGCCGCCATTTTGTTTAATGAATTTGAAAAATTGTCATAATTGTTTTTTTACTTTGTCTAGTTGTCATAAATGTTTGTGCAAAGTTTCAATTTCGTATGTTTAACCATTTTTTAGAAAAAAATTAATAAGTGAAAAAACAAAAATGGCGGCTGTGTGAGTATCTAAGGACTTCCGGACAATTTAAATATGATATTTAGATATGTTTCTAACCAAGAAACAATGTCCTAAAATATTGGTAGGGAGTTCTGAAACACCCTGTATATATAAAAACCAAATCCACAGACTCACTGATCACGATTTCTCAAAAACTACTGAACGGACTGGAACGAAATTCGGTATGTAACTTCCTCTAGGACCATAGGTGCTCACGAAGAAAGGTTTTAAAAAAATTCGAAATTTTAAAGAGGTTTGGGTGGGTCAAATTTACTAAATCACGATTTCTCAAAAACTACCGAACGGATTGAAATGAAATTTGGTATGTAGCTTCCTCTAGGCCCTAGGTGCTCGCTAAGAAAGGGTTTCAAAAAATTCGAAATGGCTATTACCAAGTAAACTATTTTAGCACAATTTGTGAAATGAGGAAGCACAATGTCCATTTCAGAGATATTACCAAGTAAACTATATACTCTGCTATATTCACATGTGTACTTTAATAATATATAGTAGAGCGTGACGGAAAATGCATGACGGTAAAATCGGATTCACAGCCAGCAA
>JAGFPH010003485.1:57573-75318 GCA_018207615.1 Philaenus spumarius
GTCAAAATTACTAAATCACGATTTCTCAAAAACTACAGAACGGATAGGAATGAAATTTGGTATGTAGCTTCCTCTAGGTCCGAAAGTGCTCGCTAAGAAAGGTTTTCAAGAAATAAAAAAATTTAGGGGGGTTTGGAGGGTCAAAGTTAATAAATCACGATTTCTCAAAAACTACAGAAGGGATACGAATTAAATTTGGTATGTAGCTTCCTCTAGGGCTGAAGGTGCTTGTTAAGAAAGGTTTTCAAAAACTTCGAAATTTTAGGGGGGGTGGGGGTTTGGGGGTGTTAAAGTTTCTAAAAATCCCCATATTTACCTATGATTTGTCTCTCCGTGCGAAGCCGGGTCGGGCCAGCTAGTAAATTTATAAATTTATAAACAAATATGTAAGAATTGCTCGTTAAATAAGATAAGATATCGCTATAAACACGCGCTTTGCGGCGTCAGGCGGAAACGTTCCTTATTTTCTGAATAACCCTCGTAGTCCATTCCTTTCTTTTTTTTTGACAATATTTTTGTTTTTTTTATCTTATAATATTGATTTATATGATTTAGAAATAATATTGTTATCTTTTTCGTTTTCGTTTTTGACTATTTTAGCTTTAGTACTGTATTATAATTTAATATTTCAAGTTGTTTAGTTTGTTGTTATATGTTTTTTTCTGTCTAATTGTTGTTATTGTAATAAAAGTAATGACAATTTTGTTTTAAGTCAACAAACAATCTATACAATATTAAGGAGTTTAGTTAAACAAATTATGTGCAAAGTATAATTTGTGAACATCACATATTTCACTAAGAAAGAAAATCATTATTATTACTCGTTACTTTAAATTTGTAGTTTGTTGTAAGGCAACGTTTAACTATTTTGGTTTTTGACAATATTGTGAATTACAAAGGTTGAAGAGCACTGTGGCGACAAATTCACAATGATTGAATGAAACCCCGAACCACAAATAGAAGGAACAAAAAACAATAACATAATTTAATGAAAAGTTATGTTTAATGTACTACCCTAATGCACATTTCAATGCCATAGTCATCATCCTCAGAAGGCTTTAAAACTTTTCATTAAATTGTTTTTTGTTCCTTCTATTTGTGGTTTGGGGTTTCATTCAATCATTGTGAAATTGTAAATGCACATCAAACACCTGTCAAATTTATCAATTATATGCAGGTAACCCCACGGCTATTTTTTAACAAGGTACTTTTCCAACATGTTGTTTTGAATAATGAATAATTATAATTTATATTTGTTATGTTATTGAATTGATACTGTACTATATACTGTACAGTATATTTGATACTGTACAAATTCTTGTCTTAGTGTGTAATATGGTAAAAATAATTTGATCATTCAATCGAACTACTGCTGACGTGAGTTGAGAGAATCTTCAAAATTGAGTTTATATGTTTTAAAGTTTCAACAAACTATTTTGTAAATTGGTCTATTTACGACGGCGCTGAATATCAGCCTACATCTACGAAATATATTAGTAGAATTTGTTTCCACCTCAGCCTCCAGCTGCGTCTCATGTGCCGCTTGATAGCCGCTGAAAATTCGATTTGCGAGGTATTTGAAGTTATATCACCTCAGAACATATATTTTTTTAAATTTTACTATCAACAAACCCAATATTCTTATGAAGTATGAACCGAAAAAAGCATAATACGATCTATTTGTGGGCCCTAATGATAAAATAATATATATTTCTAAAGCCCCTTCAAATGTTTAAAAAAAACACATGCTAAATACGTTTCAAAGAATGTTTTGTTACAGAATAAAAGACTTCAATAATTAGTTCTTTGTAAAAAAATACGATAATTTTACTTAAATTGAGAAAAAAATGAGCTATAATTACCAATATCTTTTGCCCAAATGGTTTACATTCATATAAATATGTGTAACTTAAAGTACAATGACTCTCTAAAAATTTCATTTATATATATATCAAGAAATAAAATATTTACCTAAAAGCGCAAAATTTAAACAAATAATACGATTTTTTTAGCGTAAAAGTTTAATATTACTTCATTGAAGGCTAAAAGTAAAGCTTAGATTCTAAGAAACACCATGCAATAATTTTAATAAACAGTTTGGTTCTACAAAATTGTAAAAAAAATACGCTTTATCAATATGAATATGAATAACGTTTATATATTGAAAAGGACATTAAATTGTCGATAAATAACTGACTTTATGATTTAATCTAGCAATGTTTGCCTTAAAAAAAGTCCAACCACTTACAGGTCAAAAATAATTTGTGTTCACAAAACCCCTTGTTTTTACTGTACAAGTGTTAAAAAAAACCAAAATGAAAAACCGTAAACAATATCTGATATCTTAGTTTTGAATTGGTCAAGTTATGTCGAATAGGGCCCAAATTCGTCAAAATTCGTCGACAGATTTCAATTTGGTATTGCATATTCTGAAATAACCGCAAATTCCGGCTAAAAACACTTGAAAATCGGCCAATTTTCCAATTTTTTATTCATTGACCCACTTGTGACGGAAGTTAAAAGTCGGCCACTAATCTACACCCAAAATCTACCGATTCCTAAAAAATACTGTTGAAGGGATTGTTTCTAGAAATGACTATTATGCATGTACAGCTTTCACTGTAGTTTCGGTAGTGTAACACCCCTCATGTCAATGGAATGTACATAACTTGTTAGCGAATTTCCATAGGAAAGATGAGCTATTGCAGTAACTTGTATGGTGAGTCCTTAGGTTGGGACATACGTTTTGGGATGTCATTAAAACATTATATATACCGGGTGAGTTTTAAATGTACCCCCCCCCATAATTTTTTCCGCATTTCTTAAGATATCGACTCAAAACCACCGCCGAACATCATTGATTAGTTTATACTTTCTTTTGATGAGGTTCACATTTTTGGCCGCCATCTTGTATCCGCCATATTGGAATGAACTTTTATTTTTTAAATGTAAAGGTAAGGTTGTGACCCATCATTTCAAACTATTTTTTTCCGTAGAACACGATGACGCAATCGGTTTTTAATTATCTGCTTTCGTTCTTGAGATATTAACAATTTTGTAAAAAATTTAAATTTTCAAAAATCCCTTGTTTTATTCAATTTAAAAAAAAATATCGACCCTTCATCATCAGATATCACAGTTTGGTAGTAGCTTATAGATTTTTATTAAGTTATAAATGTTTACTGCCATCTTCAGTTTCGCAGAGAAAAGTTGTTAATACACTGAAATCAAACAAATTTACTGAAGATGGCAGTACAAATTTAAAACTTTATACAAATCTATAAGCTGCTACCAAACTGTAATATCTGATGATAAAGGGTCGATATTTAAAAAAAAATTGAATAAAACAAGGGATTTTTGAAAATTTAATTTTTTTACAAAACTGTTAATATCTCGAGAACGAAAGCAGATAATTAAAAACCGATTGCGGCATCGTGTTCTACGAAAAAAAATAGTTTGAAATGATGGGGCACAACCTTACCTTTACATTTAAAAAATTAAAGTTCATTCCAATATGGCGGATCCAAGATGGCGGCCAAAAATGTGAACCTCATCAAAAGAAAGTATAAACTAATCAATGATGTTCGGCGGTGGTTGGGAGTCGATATCTTAAGAAATGCGGAAAAAATTAGGGGGGGGGACATTTAAAACTCACCCTGTATATATGTGTGTGTTTGAATATGTGTTCGCACTCTAGCGGCCTCATTTTACGTCCAATTTGGTGTAAATTTTGCACACACGGTAGTTTTCGACGAGTTCGTTAGTCAAAAAAGACCATCAACCGAAAGCACGTTTTTTGACCGGAATTAAAGGTAGTTGAGATTTTTCGTGCTAGAAAGGATATTTTTTAGTTTTATGTAAACAAATTAATACGGGAGACCATTCTGCAAATTTTTCTTTGTTACAAGATAACTCGTCTGGTTCCCCCAAAATCGATCAAAACGTAAAATAAAAGTAGTTGGTTCAAATCCACTAGTGGGATTTTAACATGGGACAGGTTCTGTTACAAGGCCATAGGGTGAGGTGCAAGCTAAGCAGTGCATAGACCGCAAGGTGACTCACAAATGATTTTTTCTCTGTGAGTGGAACGAAGCAGACCGTGAGCAGGGTTTGGATTCTTAGGTGCAAACAAATTCTACTAATATATTTCGTACATGCAGACAGCTGTTCGGCGCCTTCGTGAGTAGAACAATTCCCCATATAGTTTAGATAAAATAAAACCTGAACACAAAATCTCACAATAAATACGTTTACTAACCTCAAACGCGTTTCAACGACAATGTCGCCATCCTCAGTGATGCACGGGCTACAGTAACGAAACTATAACTGATCTAACAGTGTGACAACGCACCGTATAAATACCTAACCAGAAGGGGCGTACCCTACATGGGGCGTGTCATACCCTAAGCTAAGGCGTTAACCACCGCCTACCGTTTATCAAATATCTTAACAATATAACTTAAATAAGATTGCTAAACTAATATTAATATTTAACAAAACATAGCATTATTACATTAATAAAGAATTCTGTAAAGGACCTAATTCATTATTCACAATTATGTTACGGTATTTGTTAATATAAAAAAGTTTCCCAAGCGTCCAATGTGTTGGGTTTAGTTACATGTTTTAACAGTTTAGAATTTTCTATTTTAAAATGATGATTTTCATCTAAACCATGCTTAGCCATAGCAGATTTATCAGGCCTATTATATTTTAAATGAGAAAAGTACTTTTATTTTATCTAAGTTACTTTCTCACAAGTCAAGCTCATTAGTTATTTATTTATATACCCCATATAGTTGTTTGTAACCGCAAAACATATAAATTTAATTTTGAAATTCGACTCACGTCTGCGGGTCAGCTGCGTCGTCGAATTATTTTAGTTATTGTCTGTGCTTTTATGGTTTGGCGTTTTCCTTTATCCAGTGAATATATGTTGTCACAGTGTTCTTGAAGCTTTTTATAGGATTCTGAAAGGGCAAATCTGCGTAAAACCTAAGTGGCACGTGCAACAAAGAATTTAATTTATCTAACACTTAAAACAAAACATTTTATATAACCTTCTAAATTTCAATGCCAAACGAACAGTTTAAACTTTACGAGGAAAATTTTTTATTGAAAGGGAAAGTGTTACGATTTATACTAGCGTCAAGGATTTTAATTAAATAATTTTATTCTCGACTCTGGAGATACGAGGCGAGTCCTTAAGGATTCCTTGTATAATTACAAAAGTACTGTTTGTAGGAGTGGAGGTGTTTTAATGAACGCCCTCGCATCTCGAGAGGTTTATTTCACTTTATTGGGATGACCTAGTTACCAAGTGTTCAAGCTACTTAATGTCGGGAAGTGAGACTCGAAGAAGCAAATTAAAAATTCCTTAAACAGTTTTCATTTTTATTTCCACTTTGACATACTTTTCGTCGAAAATTGACAAACGTTTTGAGCTGCGTTAATATTTTTAGCGAATTTCCATAGGAAAAATGAGCTATTGCAGTCACTCTTAGGGAGAGATCTAAGGTAGGGAGTAGTAAATGAGCACCGATCATGGCCACATGAACACGTTTTGGGTTATCATTAAACATTGCATATGTGTTTGTATCTCGTATCTATGTGTTAGCACTCTATCAGCCGCATTTTACTTCCGATTTGGTCCACATAATGGTTTTCGAAGTCGCTTTGACGAGTTCGTTAGCCAAAAATCAAACACTTTTTTGACAGGAAGCACAAATTTGTTGAGATTTTTCGTACAAGAATTAAACTCTTTTGGGGTTTTTCTAAACATATAAAATATATTCGATTATTCTTCACATTTTGTTTTTTTACTCGGTTTAATGTATTTTTCTCCCAAAATCTGTCAAAACGTAAAATACCGTAAAAGTACTCGGATCAAATCCACGAGGGGGATTTTACCGTTGGATAGCTTCTGTTACGAGGCCGACGGAAGAGCTAGTTTCTCGGCTGCGAGCGAAGCAAAAGAGTCCAACATCCTCAAGGTCAACGCAACCACGTTGAACTGCAAACTCGCAAAGCGTAATTCATAATCCGATGCCACTAGGTCGAGGTGCAGACTCTACCAAAAATTTTACAAAAAAAGTGCTTCCAGTTACCAACAAATTGTTTTAGCTGACCAACTACACCCGATTCCACGTTCACCGTGCAGTACAGAGCGCCCACAAGGCATGTTATCCTTACGACAGTCTCAGCGATAGTAGCCAACTAAAAAACATCAACTCGCATGCAACGCTCGGTCAGTTGACGCAACCCGCATGACAATAAACGTGATGTTCGCTGTAATGGTAGTAGCACGTCTATTCTCCCGTAAGGCCTGTACTGCACGGTGAACGTAGAATCGAGTGTTGTCCAAGCCACTTCAAAAACCAACGTTTCTACCAAATTTGGACCTAATTGAAGGTAAAATCAGCATTTTAGTCCGATTTGATACAAATGTTAGTTTTCTAAGTGATTGTTTGGCAAAAGAAATCAACAACAGGAAGCATGTTTTCTGGAAGGAAGTTCAAATTTATTGATAATCTTCCTAGTAGAATGACTCTTTATTGGAGTTGTATCTAAAACATAAATACAGGAGATTATTTTCTATATTTTGTTTTTTTACACGACCGGCCTCCCAAAATCGACCAAAACGTAAAATACTATAAAAGTACCTTAAAATTAGCAGTTAAGATTGAAAGTGAGGGAAGCAGTCCTTAATCCGAGCGTACATGGTCGAGGTGCAAACTCACGAAGCAGAGCGTGAGCCGGAACTAATTTGTGAGTGGCAAACAAATTCTATTAATAGCATATATTTTCTACAAGCGAACAGCTGTTCAGCACCTTCGTGAGAAGACCAATTTCCCAAATAGTTGAAGCCTAAAACATAAATTTAATTTTTTTAATTCGCTCAACTCACGTCAGCAGTTCAGCTGCGTGATCGAATTATTTATGACTGTGACAACATTACTGAGGCTGAGGATAATCAACATTACTTATTACCAAGGGACAAATAAAAGTTAAAAATACAGCACTATATCAGATTCAACGAGCGCAGAGATAGTGTAATAAATTCCTAGAAATAAGATTAGAGCTACTTGGCATTTCTAAAGAGCGTACAATTTAATTTAGTCATTTCCCATCCACAGGGACTGTTTCTAAATACCAGCGTGTTTAATTGCTAGTAAAAATCTCATAAATGCATTGGTTTATTAAATGGTTTATAGTTTTAATGTGGGTAGAGCATTTAATGATTAAGGTCAAATTAAATTCAAGTTGCCAAGATGTCGCATCTGCAATGGTTTCTTTGTATTTAGTGGAATATTGCCGAGAATCTACGATAGGCATTGAAGAGTTAAAGTACTTTTATTGACAACTTCGGCCAATGTTTATGTCAGACGAGCAAGACCCTTGAAAAATCAAGTCCAGATTAGTTTGATACACATGGGACAAAATGTTAAGTTTAATGTCATATGTAGGCTACGGTGTATGACTTGTTTTGAGGTTAGAAGTCGTTGAAAACGTATGAGTTTAAAAAATGTTTTGTTTACTTCGTTTTTTAAAATCCTTTGACACGCATTCGCAGTGCGAGAAGAAACAGAGAGAGTCATGTCTACTCTCTCCATTGCATACGTCATAGCCACTACATACTGTGTTAATATGTAGCATATGGAACCAGTGTTATACCAGTGTTATACAGGCTTGCGTGTTATTCTGTACATTTGTTGAACACATTTTAATATGTATTTAATTTTTGTTGAAGCATTAAAACTAATTAACTAAATCAGCAGTTATGAGTTTCAATAGTTGTTTATTGTTCTTCTTTTTGTGTACTTCGTTCTTCAAAAGAAACTACTTATTCATACGAATAGAAACTATCTAACTGGGAATGCCGTTATTGATTTTCATCATGGTAAATGTTGAATTAAACATTTTCCTCAACAAGCTGAAATACATTTTTGATGATCATACATTTAATCGTAGGCCTACTTAAATCAACCATTTTAAACTGCAACGTATAAAATACAGTCATTATTGCAAAAATATATTATTGTACACTTTAAAATTAATTTAAGTTTTCATCGACAGTAGGAATATATTTTCAAATTAACAAAAGCTTAAACTTGTATGATTATATTCAAATGTCAATAATTCAGACCAATAGTCCCAGATATTGACAGTTTGAAATATAATTTAATGTTTGTAGGCTTAAGCTGGAAGTAAAGAAAAAGGGTTGCAATAATTCATACATTTTCAACGATTTCTAACCTCAAAGCCGATCATATATTCTTAAGTATAAATCATAAATATTATTTCTCGAAGGTGTTTTTGTGGGAACACTGTATCGCCCTTAATTCTTCATAAACGTTTATGATTTAAGCATCATTTTAAAGAGTATGTTCCCTCGCTATTGACGAAAAATAGACAAATATCTTAAAACTAATGTTTTCGTACAAAACATGTATTAAAAAACTTTGGAAGACACGTTCATATGATTAGTCATGAAAGGCGCCATCAATTAACCATCTGTTTAACTAACATGACAGCTGTTAGTTAGATTGTTTACGTTATCTATATATATAAAATTCAATGTATGTCCGTCTGTTTGTACGTTTTTATGTTTGTCCTTTATGCGTTACCAAACCGTCCATCCGATTGCTTTGAAATTTTGCATAGTAACACAGGTTAACCCTGGGAAGGTTTTAGGCCATTTACCGAAGTCCTAGGACATTAGGGCTACGCCCCAGTGGCCTTCAAAGTTTCAATGTTAATCTTATGGAAGGTCAATCTTAACGAAGAAGAAGAAAGATTTCTTTTGATTTTATCAGGGGCACAAAAAACAGCTGTTCGTATGAAAAGCTTAAAACAGCTGATTTTGATCAACAACTGATTTGGATCAAAATCTGAATATAATTTTAGGTTAGGCCTACAATGAACTTTTTTTTTTTTTTTACAATGAACTAAAACACTTGGGCTAATTATTAGTATCAGGTTGATTGTCTATCCGTGCAAAGCTGGGTCGGGCCAGCTAGTAATATATGAAAGGGTAATCTATCACGCAAATCTATCAAAGTAAACCAACGCAAAACGTTATAAATCGTTATAAACTGTTATTTATAAACGTAAATAAATAAACGTAATTAACTGAATTAAAGCATGAAAGGACTAATAACTTTTGAAATATTCCCACGGAATAGCTAGTTAGTTTTATAACTCATATAGAAAAACAACCAACATCCAGATATTATAGGAAGTCGGTTTTGACTGAAGTGGTAAACATAACCCCAAAGTATAATTTAGACTTTGGTTAAAGTATTGCAGGTGATGAGCAAAATCAGCTGTTATAAGCCTGAAATGAGGTTTGTTGTTGGCACATGTTCAATAACGTAACAAGTCTTTAAAATCCATATACAGTGATTTAATATTTATCAAAGGTGTTTGTTGTGACTATGTCCCTTAACACTTGATCAAAATTAATGATCCAAACATCATTTTAAAGCTTGTGTTACCCGCTACTGACGGAAAATAGACAAATAGCTTAAACTTAATGTTTTCGTTAAACGAATTGATAAAAAAAGTTTTATATGACAGTTAATATGATGAATAATGAAAGGCGCCACCCGTTTAACTAACACGACAGCCGTTAGTGTGATTGTTTACATCCCCTATGCAAGTGTTATAAAGTGTTATTTATAAAACAATGTAAATAAATAAACTTAATTAACTGAACTAAATCAACGTATTAAATCAGGTAAGTACTCCTCAAGGTCTCTAGATAGAAAAGGTTACCTCATTCGGGAAATATCAAAAAAAGTGGAGTGGGGGCTGTGACGTAGTTATTGGTACAACTAGACAGTGATCAAAGTTCTGTTGTTTACGTTTATACGCGTTACTCATTTGTGAATGTTTGACGGCTTGTGTTTTTTGTTTAAACTTAAACTTTTTTTAAAATTAGTGTATACAGGGTGTTACAAAAATGTGTGATGGGCTATACAGGACCTGATTCTACATGCAAAAATAAGTCGAAAATGTAGTATAACATTTTTTCGATTTCGGCTTAGTTTAGCCGTAATCCGCCATTTTGTTTTTTTACAAAAACTCACTGTAACTTTGGAAATAGATAAGATATCGACTTAAAATTTGCAATAAGCATTTTATATGTTACGATTAACAAACGTACCAAACGCAAAGAATTTATTTTTATAATTTTCAAAATGGAGGCCGTTACAAATTTTTAACGTGGAATATCTTTAAAACCGTTAACTTTACAAAAAAATTACAAGAGACAAAATATTTTCCTTTTTTAACGACAGACAAAATGCTTTTTTTGTAGTTTCAGTAGGTCAAAGGACAACCGAGTTATCGACAAAAAACATAATTTCTTGGTAATTGTTTACAAGCGAATTGCGGCTAAACTAAGCTGAAATCGAAAAAGTGTTATACTAAATTTTCGACTTATTTTTGCATGTAGAATCTGATAGCCTAGAGCCTGATAGCCGCTAGAAAAACAACTACACAAATTGTTCAATTTCAAAAAATTGTGGTTTTAGGCTAATTTTCGTTGTAGACAATTACCAAGAAATTATGTTTTTTGTCGATAACTCGGTTATCCTATGACCTACTGAAACTACAAAAAAAGCATTTTGTCTGTCGTTAAAAATGGAAAATATTTTGTTTCTTGTACATTTTTTGTAAAGTTGACGGTTTTAAAGATATTCTACGTTAAAAATTTGTAACGGCCGCCATTTTGAAAATTATAAAAATAAATTCTTTGCGTTTGGTACACTTGTTAATCGTAACTTATAAAATGCTTATTCCAAATTTGAAGTCGATATCTTATCTATTTCCAAAGTTACAGTGAGTTTTTGTAAAAAAACAAAATGGCGGATTACGGCTAAACTAAGCCGAAATCGAAAAAAAGTTATTCTACATTTTCGACTTATTTTTGCATGTAGAATCAGGTCCTGTATAGCCCATCACACATTTTTGTAACACCCTGTATAAAGTGTTTAAAGTAGAAGAAATATATTATTTACAATGGATAGAAAATCAATAAATAAACCTAAAGGTGGTTCCGTTTGTGCGGTTGCAACTTGCAAATATTATTATGGAAAAGCAAAACAATAAGGAAGAACTGATATATCCAGTGGCGGCTTGCCCATATGGGCTCTCGGACGCCGCCCCTCCAAAAGATTTGAAAAAGAAAAAAAATTAAATACCCATTCAATTATAATTATACATCTAATTAACCAAAGGGTTTTTTTTAAATCACATACATCGAAAATGTAGGGAAAAAACACGCAAAAATAGCGCGAGAAGTTTGTATTTGTAGCCGTGGGGCGCTAGCCAGAACGTCCCAATCCATTACCATGCAGTTATATGAAGAGTGGTAGTGGTGGGGGCTGCTGGTGCTATGACGCGTCTAAGCTTGTGCCTTATGGAAGGCTTGGGACGGCGTCCGAGCAAGTGCAGAGCGACGTATCTAGTGAGTCGGAAAGAAAGATTGACTTCTTCTGCAAGCAATATAACTAAAGGTATAGTATATAAGTAGAGTATTTCAGATTTACATATGATAAGTATTTCAGAAACATATGGCATAACAAATTTAATACCTAGATTGCCTTAAAAACTCACTAAAATACACAAAATGTTCAAACACCCCGGTGGTGTGTGCCCCCCCCCAGCATTTTACTCACGAGCCGCCACTGGATATATCTTTTCACAGGAAGATATTGGAGAAAAATATAAACCTGTAGTTCAGAGCTATATCAAACAAAGATTATTTATTCGAATGAGGTATTTAAATCAACATGCAAGTTTACTTGCCAAAAAACGTAAAGCAAAACTCCAACTTCAAAGACTTCAAAAACTTCAAAGACTGATGACATAGGCCATAACATTTAACATTGTATAGGTAAGTTTATTATTATTATAATTATTATTATTACAAATTACCAAATAAGTAGTTACCATGCTAAATATTTCTCATTTTAGTATTTAAAAAAATATAAATTAAAATTTGTTAGATCGCATTTTTATTTATTATTACAAACTAGTCGACGCGCAATGCTTCCCTATTGGTTAATTTCATTTTAAGGGTAGTTATCCCACTGACTTAATAATCAAATTGCAAATAGTTTTGTATTCTCTTAAAAATACCTTAATATTACATAATTTTAGGTTTACAGCTTGTAGGAAGTTAGTTTAATTTGTATTTATTTTATAGGGGTAGCAACCCCATTTCAACCTCTTAGATCAGGATAAAAACTATCCTATATTTAAAGTTGGAATAAATCACACATTTTGAAAAAAATGCATTAAGATCGGTCGAGTAGTACCGGAGTTCATCGCGGACAAACGCCGAGACAGTGGATTTTATATAAATATATTGATTAGTAAATTATAAGATACTGTTTAGTATTTAAATATACAATTAAATATAAAAATAAAGATACAAATGTGACATTTTAATGGATTTTAGTTTCATTTAGATTGTTAGTTTAAAACAAAAAATAGCAAAATCGGTCCAGCCGTTCTCAAATGATGTTTACCAAAGAATAGCATTTAATTTTTATTATATAGATTAAAATGTATTATCGTGATTGCATTTTTCTTTTTTATTCTTTTTAGTTACCGTATATGATTTAAAAAATGTATTACCTTTTAGCTTTTTATTTTAAATTTTAGTCAGTAAAAATATAAATTAAAATTTGTATGAATATACTTTTGTTATTATTGTAAATTGCAAATTAATGACATAAACATAATGTTTTTGAAAAGGTTAAGATTTATTCTTACAATTACAAATGTTGAAATGTGTAACTTAAGTATCACTTTAAAAAACTGCAACCCCAAAAATAATTTAATACATCTATTTTTTTTTAAATGAGGTAACTTGTACGACGAAACATACATCTTTCATGGTAGCGCGGTGTTTTTGTACTATAATGACGTCACTGGACAGGGAACGGGTCGAGGGGTTTGAGTTTGTTTACATGACTATGAGGTAACCTTTTCTATCTAGAGACCTTGAGTACTCCTAACTTGCGAAATATTCGCACGGGTCAGCTAGTTATATACTTATTTTCCTCCGGCTACTACTTTAAGAATGTTTTTTCTGCATCTATTAAGGGTATAGATAACAACTTATCATCCAGGGACGGAAAAGTATCCTTATAGAAAGTAGTGACTTTACTTTGTCGCCTGCCTATAGTGCTTTTCCGCCCGTTAAAACAACAAATGAAACAACAATCCATCAATGAATTTCCGTGTCCGTGTATTCTTGGCATAACCTCGATTGTTTTTGTAAATATGTATGTCCATGTTTAACAAAGTTTCTTCCGTAGTAAAATGCAAACTACTTGCTGAAACTGTAGCTGGAAGAAACATTTTGTTTGTCTTACTGGAAGAAAGTATCTTAGTAGCCCTCAAAAAAATTACCGCCCTCACTGGGTTCGTACAGCAACAGTTCCTCTTGGGAGCAACAAAGTGATACTTTCCTCCCTTAAGACACGAATAACTACTACACGACCAGGGACATGTGCCAAATTATTGTGTAACTCACTTATGGACTATGTTTACACTCGCTTTTATAAGGAGACTAGCTGGCCCGATCCGGCTTTGCACGGATAGACAAATCAAAGTTAAATGTATATGAACAAAGATAAAATATATTAATAAATTACACTATGTATTTCTTATGGAGATTTTTAGTAACTTTGACCCTAAAAAAACCCAACTACAATTTCGAATTTTTTTAAAACCTTTCTTAGCGAGCTCCTAGGGCCCTAGAGGAAGCTACACACCAAATTTCATTCCAATGCGTTTGGTAGTTTTGGAGAAATCGTGATTTAGTAACTTTGTCCATCCCAAACCCCCTCTAAGTTTTCCAATTTTTTTAAACCCTTTCTTAGCCAGCACCTACGGCCCTAGATAAAGCTACATACCAAATTTAATTCATATTCATTCAATAGTTTTAGAGAAATCGTGATTTAGTAAATTTGTCCCCCCCCCCCCCCGAAACCCTAAGTTTTAGAATTTTTTGATACCCTTTCTTGGTGAGCACCTATGGTCCTAGAGGAAAATACATACCAAATTTCGTTCCAATCCGTTCAGTGGTTTTGGAGAAATCGTGGTTTGACCTCAAACCCCCCCCCCCTAAGATTTCGAATTTTGTAAACCCTTTCTTAGCGAGCACCTAGGGCCCTAGAGGAAGCTACATACTAAATTTAATTCCAATCCGTTTGGTAGTTTTGAAGAGATTATGATTTAGTACATTGTCCCCCCCAAACACCCCCTAATTTTTCGAATTTTTTGAAACCCTTGCTTAGCGAGCCCTTAAGGCCCTAAGGGAAGCTACTTAGAAAATTTCATTCCAATCCGTTGTGTGATTTTAGAGAAATCGTGATTTATTAACTTTGACACCCCCCCCCCCAAACCTCCTCTAAAATTTCTAATTGTTTAATAAATCTTTCTTAGCGAGCACCTATAACCCTAGTGGAAGCTACAAACCAAATTTAATTCCATTCTGTTCAGTAAAATTTTGAGAAATCGTGATCAGTGGTCAGGGGATTTGGCTTTTATATATATCTAGATGATTACAAGATGTATCTATAAATTAACGAGTTAATTCTTAAGCACTGTATTCCAATGAAATTCTTTAAATACAGTGTTAAAGGTAAGAATTATTGAAATTTTTACAGTTAGAAATGTTTTTATATTAATACAATTTCAGTGGCTATGCATTAATTACTTTTGCCATCATGACTAGTGTCACATTACGTTTTAACGAGTAATTCATATATATAAAACATTGCATATCTCACCAGAACCAAGGGAGGATATATAGTAGCATTTTAATATGCTTCAAATAGTGCAACGTCCCAGGTTCTTTAATTTTGGGGGTGGGGGATGTCCTGAAATCTAGATAAGAGACGTCGTTTGTCTCAAAATGTGTTTTATCTTCTCTCGCCTAGAAAGGTTTTATCAAACAATTAAAGAGACAAAAATATCTTTTAGTAAGAAAGTCTAAAAAACGTATAAACGATTCAGGTTATTATGGAATTGCCTTAGGAAAGATGACCTATGCAGTGACTCATGGTGATCGGGTGTAGTCAATGAGTACAGATCATAGTCCCCAGATCACAATTTGAGCTATTATTAAAAATTATATGTGAAAACGAATGTTATTATCACATATAAATTATATCATAACTAGGGGAGACCCGTGCGTGCTCCGCACGCCAACCCCCCCCCCCCCAACTCCCTGTTGGAACCCGTTGTGTGCGGTTGGAACCCGTTGTATAGTCAGCAAGGCTCAGGTCTACACTTTAATAAAAACCTAACCTAAAAATTGATTTAAAATTTGAAATAAACTGTCAATGAAAATATTAGAGACTACAGCTGATTACTGAATCAACAATAAACATTACAAATCAGACCTAAAACACACCAACAATAACAGAACCTAAATCAAATCATCTGTTGACATTTGAGTAAGTTTAAAGTAAACAACTTATTTATTTGAAACTCAATTAGTTTATCAGCTGTTTAAAATCAAATTACAGTATTTCCTCTATTTAGCCTAGTTGTATAGTCCGACCACTTAGAAAAAACCTTGCAGCAGTTACGTCTCGCGCAGGTGGAACTGTGGTAGGAGAAGCCGGACTTCCCGCCTTCCCTGTCTCTATCCCCTCCTTGGTGACTGGGAGAACGGCCGCGCGTTTGTACAAACATTCTATTTTATAATCTCATGGAAAAGTAAGACACACAGTTAGACATTTACTGTGTTTATAATTTTAATTTATGTGTTTTATTTGGTAGGTATAATAAAATTTAAATGAATTCTATTTTAAAAAAATGTTAAAGTATTTCCAGTGTATTTAGATGAGATAAAATATAGTAACACGCAACTTATAATAGTAAAAGTGTAATAAATTCTTAACTTAACATACAAAAACTCACCAAAGTCAGTACTGCTCGAATGGTAAAACTGAAGCGCCTTCAAGTTCACTGTCGACACAATCACTTTCACTGTCATTTTTTTCACTACCGTTACATTCCTCGGAGTCAGATGATTCGTTGTTAACAGAAATAATAAAGCTATCTATTGTTTGATCAATTATGGCATCCTTCTTCCTATACTCTTCTTCAATGTTATACACATGTTCGCAACATTTTCGCCATTTTTCTACTGTAAATTCGCTGAATAATTTACAACATAGCTCCTGTTTTTCTTTCAACGATTCTGACTTTTTTTCAGCGACTCTTCCCTTGACATCTCCCCACACTAACTCAATTGGGTTTAAATCCGCATGGTAGGGGGGGAGACGAATTACCGTGTGTCCAGCACCAGTAATTATTTTGTCAATTGAGAATGTCTGTGGCATTTGAGCAGATTTAACACACGTTAAAAGTTCAGGTTTTGTCATTGAAGGGGTGTATGTAATGTTATGCCGGGAAAGCCACTGTTGTATATCGGACTTTAAACATGAACTATTTGGCTTCTTGTCGTCTTGTTTGTTATGGTAACTCGCGTTATCCAAAACGACTACGGTGTTATTGAGTATGTTCGGAATTAAGCACTGAATTACCCATTTGGAAAAGTTATTATAATCCATATCATCATGGTAATCTTCCGTCGCATTTGTGTTTTTTTTTCGTAGCTTTTTTCCTACTGTCCCATATTCGTAAGGCGTTCGGAACAAATCCTGCTTCACCGCCGGCATGAATAACAATCAATCTAGGACCTTTACCAATTTCCTTAGTAAAGCCGACTTCATCCTTCGATTGCCAGCACATTGGTGTTGTGTGGCTTTTATTTACGTATGTCTCATCAACATATACTATATTTTTCTTGTCATTCCTTAGTTTTCGGATGTTACGTAAATAGTTTGTCCGCCAGCTTGCTATATGAGGTTGTTCTATTAATAATTTCCTTTTTGTTTGAGTTTTCATCCATTTAAACCCCATTTTAATCAAAAGCTTTCTTAAAAACTCTTTCCCACATTTTAAAATATTTTCTTCTTCCAACACACTTTGTATAATTTGTCCAATGTAGGAGGAGTTTTTTTCACTACATAGAACTCGTGTATTTTTCTTCTAATTACACATGGCGTGAAATCGTCAACAAATATTTTTTTATTTCGAGAACGTTTTTTCCCTTGAGGATTTGGTAACGTCAAACTGCCTTTTGCGAGAGATTGTTTTCCTCCAGCCGCAATTTTCTTGACCAGAGACTCCGAAACACCTGTAGCATTACTTGTAGCTTCAAAAACATTGTATTTTAATTTAAATTGTTCTTTTTTCTCCTTCAGATGAGTGTAAACATTAAACACTAATTCACGAGCCTGGCCACGTAACGGACGACCCGAAGAACAAGCCGATTTTGACGAAGAAGACATGACATTCACAAGACTAGATACAACTAAAGTGTGTAAATAGCGATTAGCACGGACTCGGACTGACACAAACGTTTACTTCAAAGATACGATGGCACCAACGACCAGGCAGCGACTAATCCCCTCCATCGCTCCAATCCCCTCCCCGCCATTGCCAATGCATCCGTGCGCAAGCCACTCTCGAGATCACGGTTCTGCGCAGGTTCTTTTCTAAGTGGTTGGGCTATAGCTAACAAATTTCTGATTTCTAAGAAATAAATAAATAAATTATTAATACCTAAAATAACCTTAACTTATAATTTTCTCAGTTCCACAAATAAACATTATATATTAGAGGGCTACACCCCTATTAACTTCG
>JAGFPH010003485.1:75718-89521 GCA_018207615.1 Philaenus spumarius
CTCCTTTCAAACCACCAAGAACTCATTGAGAAAGGCAGTACAATCTTATACATTGCAGAGAGAGAGTTATCATAGAAAGATGCTTTGGCAAATTAAAAAGAAGATTTCCCATCCTAGGAAACTGTGTTAGAGTTGCTTTACGTAACACTCCTAAAGTAATAGTAAGTTGTGCAGTGCTGCACAACATTGCTAAACACCTGAACCATGAATTTGACTACGAGGATTTGAACATAATTCCTAATGAGCTTGATGACGAGAAATAAGTCATTCGCCATGAGAATCCTGCTACAGCGAGAATGGGTAGAGAAAACGTGAACAGATGATGCGATTCTTAGACATCAGTAAAAAACTACCATAGTTATAAAGTTTCAATATTGTTTATGTGACATGTTATACTTAGGTGACAGTTAAAAAAACAATTTGTGAAAATGAAAACAGAACCTGTTGATTCAACAATAATCAAATTAATAAATTTTTCTTATTAAACCATCATTTAACGGTTGTTGTACTCTTACTTTAATTGTATGTAATGCTATGATTTGTACTGGTGTAATAAAATGTACAATAAATTACTCTAAAAAAAAACTTCACTCAGAACGTTTGGCTTACACTCAGCACTGTTTAAATTTACATTTTTTAAAGGTTATTTAGGGTAGATTATTTTACAAATTCTGATACAAAGTAGTGATACAATTCATTCTAGTGCAGTGCGTTTTACAAATGTTGATATGATGTTTATTATACAAACATTAGTAAGAAAATTATACATTGACAACACTAAGCACTGGTTAAATTTTATTTTTTTTAAGGTTTTCAGGGTATTTTACAAATTCTGATACAAAGTAGTGATACAATAATTTATTTTAGGGTAGTTCATTTTACAAATGTTTATACAACATTTATTATTATTATGTTTACTATACAAAAATTATTAAGAAAATTATACATTGGTAGAATGAAACTACAAGGTGAAACAAAATTCCTATGCCATAAAATCCTAGATCGGTCTGTGTTGTCTAGCACTTGCCAACCACTTACTAGGACCTAGTATTTACTATCGCCTAGCACTTTCTAAGACAACAGGATTTCTCCTATTTTTTCTCTGTTTCTTTATTCACACCGTATTTAGAAACTACTAACTAGGCTTAGCACATTCTAGGTAGCAAGAACTAGGTTTTATTCACTTTAGCCTTGGGTGAAGTGAATAAAACCTAGTACTTGCTACCTAGAATATGCTAAGCCTAGTTAGTAGTTTCTAAATACGGTGTGAATAAAGAAATGGAGATAAAACTAGGAGAAATCCGGAAACCTTAGAAAGTGCTAGGCGCTAGTAAATACTAGGGCCTAGTAAGTGGTTAGCAAGTGCTAAATAAAATTTAAACAGTGCTGAGTGTTGTCAATGTATAATTTCCTTACTAATGATTGTAAGTGTACGCGCAGCTTTCTTAGTGTAGTTTTTTTTTTTTTTTTTTTTTTTTAGAGTAATTTATTCTACATTTTATTAAACTAGTACAAATCATAGAATTACATACAATTAAAGTAAGAGTACAACAACTGTTACATGATGGTCCTCATAAGAAAAATTTATTAATTTGATTCAGGTTCTGTTTTCATTTTCACAAATTGTTTTTTAACTATCACCTAAGAATATGTCACATAAAACAATATTGAAACTTTATAGCTATGGTAGTTCTTTACTGAATATCTAAGAATTGCATCATCTTTTCACGTTTTTCTCTACCCATTCTCGCTGTAGCAGGATTCTCTTCATCAAGCTCATTTGGAATTATGTTCAAGTCCTCGTAGTCAAATTCATCGTTCAGGTGTTTAGCAATGTTGTGCAGCACTTCACAACTTACTACCACTTTAGGAGTGTTATATAAAGCCACTCTAACACAGTTTCATAGGATGGGAAATCTTTTTAATTGGCCAAAGCATCTTTCTATGATAACTCTCTCTCTGCAATGTATAAGATTGTACTGCCTTTCTCGATGAGTTCTTGGTGGTTTGAAAGGAGTTACTAACCATGGAGATATGCCATAACCAGAGTCACCGAGAAGGCATGCTTTTCCATCAAACTGTGATATGATCTCTCTTACACCACTGTTTCTCCAAACTCTACTGTCGTGCACGCTACCTGGCCACTCAGCACTTATACTCGTAAATTGTTCCAAAGAGTTGTAGGTTGCTTGGACATTGATGCTTGGATAACCTTTAAGACAGATATATTCATCGCCGTGCTGTCCTGGTTTGACAATCTCTATCTGGGTACAGTCAAGGGCACCTACAACTGTCGGTAAAGTAAATCTTCTTTGCCACATAATTTTTGCTTCGTTAATCTCTACTGCTGTAGATGGAAACAGAATCTATCTATGAGAATTTTCGACTATTTGATCCATTACGTACCTTATAGTCTTATTAGCAGTAGTTCGATGAATACCCAAGTCTTGAGCCGCGCCAGACTGAAATCCCGGATCGGCAAAAAATTGCAGAAATATTTCCATCTCCTGTCTTCTAGAAATAGTACCACCACGTGAGTCTTTTTCATTGAGAAACTCAGCCGCTAAGAAATCTACACTACGTCTTTCGAATCGTAGAAGTTGTTTACACTCACGTTCTTTAATTACACGACGAACACGATATATTTTACGCTCACGAATAGGCACAAACTCAGCCATGTCTCTGACAACGCACTGGTTTTTACTGCTAGGCAAAGCCTAGCACGCCCCTAACCACACTTGGAATTCGGCTAGAACATTCTAGAGAAAGGGTTAGTGAAATTTTTTTATTCACATCAATTTCTAGGCCGTCGGAAACGTTAGCACTTTCTACCCATAGTATGATATATACTAGATATGATTATACACTCGTAACCTAGCATTTACTTAGGAAATTTGGAATTTAAGTATGTGCTAGGTTTTATTCACTTCACCTAATGTCTCTTCATTTATTTAAATAAACAACCTGTTTGAACCTATACAGTTATTGACTTCTTGAACCGAAAATGTTTTGTTTCAAATAATTTCGAACATGCCAAAGGTGAACAAGAGCCGTCTTTAAAAAATGGTGTTAAACAATACCTTAACCTCTTCCTTACTTAAGACGTTACACAAACTAAGTTATATAAAATTCTCAATGTCAGTACAGACAACTTCAGCCTACGCCTACAATTTATACAACAAGAAAACTTTGAAATCGTAATAAAGCGATCAGTTTTTAAGTCAAAACCCTCATAGAACACAAAACATTACAAGCTTTATGAAACCAAATCGTATTTGGTGTAAGTCATTGTGAAAATAATAGTTATTAATCTAAATTTTTCCTAGAACCATTATTTAGTTGTTTGGCTTCCAAACAGCATACGTTTTCTCCATTCTATACAAAAATGAAACCTCTTTACATCCATTACAATTACCTCTGCCTATAAGGTTTCCATTGATTGAATGTAAATTATATTATTATTTAACGAGTGTTGGTATACAAAAGAATTTTTTGAATTGTTGGACATGTTTTATATGTAGAGGAACAAATTTCATTTATTTATTTTGTTTGTCGCCATTCTGACTATTGTTATAAAGTAATATAATGTTAAACAACTCACTGACGTCAGTAGTCAACTGTCGTAATTTTTTTTAAAACGACGGCCGTTTCGGCTATTCAGCCATTTTCAAGTTTTGGAGAAACATCCTCCGTTGTCATAGAACACTTAACACTCAATAAAATACATACACAAACATTTAAATAAATTAATACACGAGAAACACATTTATAAAAAATCTCCTCTTCTAAATCATCCATTTTCCCACAAAATGGCATACGATAGTTTTATTCATAGACTCCGTAATACACCTATGACACAAGAAGGCTTTCAAGAAGAATTGAATACAATCAAACAAGTTGCCATCAATAATGGATATTCACCACACATTGTTGACAAAATATTTAATAAACAAGAGGAAAAATCTGGAAATCCCAAGGCTAAACCCGAAAATAAATATATTGTTTTATACCACAAAGATTTATCAGGCAATATTTTCCTCAAACAAGGGTACACAATCGTTTTCAAAAACAAGAATAATTTATACAGTGTCATAAACGCAAATAGATTTAGAGGTGACAAATTTTAAAGCTCAGGTGTTAATGAAATATCATGCGCCTATTGCCCAAAGGAATACATTGGACGGATCGTTTATAAAAAGTTTCAAAGAACGTATCTCAACACCCAAACAAATGCTACGGTAAGTTTTTTACGTAAATAAACAGTATTTAAGTACTGTACTGTAATTCTGCCAAAGAAAAAAAAATTAAAACGAAGAGACTATTATACAGGGTGTCTCAAAAATGAGTGAACAGAGTTATATTTTTATAACAATTACAGATTACTCAACAAAACTTGGTGCATCTTTTCTTTACCAAAAAAAAAAAAAAAACTATTTTTTGTAGCTATTAGAAATTTGTTGTGACCTAAGGGAGGAAAATCCTAAATAGGAGCACAGGTCGAATTGTACGCCAAATTAAAGGTGTATCTCAAAAGAACGCAATGCCGCAAATCCGACATAAAAAGGTTCACCCTACACAAACGTTACAATTTTGGGCTTTTTTTTTTAATGGCTTAGATTTATTTAATGGCGTAAGCTTTAAAAGCAAAACTATGACAATCCACACTAGCAGTAGGACCAGTTTTTGTTTTTTTGTGTGCAGTGAGTGACTTATCACCTTCAGTGGGAACGGTCTACGAGGAGGGTGAGGAACAGTTTGTATTTCAAATTAGAAATATTTACTGCATTTAAAAAATTACCAATAAACATTCATAACAGCTTACATTTTTTTACAATAAATGCTCAAACTGTTTTCCTTCTGCATTTTAGCAGTGAACTACAGTGCGTCCGAGCTTTAGTTGGCAGTACAGGACACATATGGGAGCTTGCGGGACTACCACCCGTCCTGACAACATGCGACTGTGACTGTAGTCGTGACGAGTCTGCATGTCGACAAAGGCGTTATCGTTACTCGCGGATGTATTAAAAAGGATGTTTACAAGTTATAGTTACCACCTAGTCTTCAACTTATATTCAGTATTGTCAACAGTAATATAAAAATGATTTAAGAAGTAATAAATGTCGATAAAATACACTTAATTATGGGTGTGTAATAAATAAAATAAACGGTACCAGGAACTGGCACATACTTTCTCACAAAAACATTTAAATTACTAAACATATTCACTGTGACTTGTAGGGTGGGGTAGGAGAGTTTTTTTTATTAAAGTTGGAGATTAACTAATAAATATTATTATTATTATCTAGAGTGAAAACTATTCGATCGATTTCGAAAAAATTGGCACCAAACACGTCAATTAGGTCTTTATAGATGCTCGTAAAAAGGCTTTGAAAAATTTTGAAAAACAACCCCCTTTATGGCCAAAAAACCCCCGAAAATCAGTTATTATTATTATTATTATTAGCTAAACGAGAATTTGTAGAAAGATACGGGTTTTTGCATATGGTAGGGCACATTAAAGGCTACAAATAAGCCAAATTTGATCAAAATTGTTAGAGCCTTTTTTTTATAAAAAAATAATAACTGATTTTTTGGGGGTTTTTTGGCCAAAAACGGGGTTGTTTTTCAAAATTGTTCAAAACCCTTTTTCGTGCATCTATACAGGCGTACTTGACATGTCTGGAGCAAATTTGGTTGAAATCGATCGAATAGTTTTCTCTCTAGCTTTGTATACATACAGACATACATACAGACATACAGACATACATACAGATATACAGACATACATACAGACATACATACAGACATACAGACAGACATTTTGTAAAAACCACTTTTTTGGACTCAGGGGGTCCCAAAACGGATATTTCCACAAAAATCTCAACTTCGATTTTTTTTGCGATCACTATACTTTCTCTACACTATAGTATAGTGAGAAAGTAAAAAAGGAATGTAGTCTACAGTATGTTATAAGATTGTTTTGCAGTAAACATAAAGAAACCCAAGACTTCAAATAATAATATCTTTTTTATGAAGGAACAGTTTTGGCGCAGTTAAGTGTTGTGACAACAGAAACAGCCCAATGCTCTTGAGCTTCCTGTTAACAGATGAGGAATACCGTATATTCCTCTTTTGTCCCATTTCATTGTTCAGTGTTAGTTTGTTCTCGGATGGTTTAGGGTGTGTTTGTCGAATAAGTGGTGCACATTTTAGTGTTATTCAAAATGTAATGTGAAACCACATTACATATATTGGTGCATTAGTGTAAAAAAGATAAAACCGTTAAACATTGCGTTTAAATGTATATAAAGGCAAGCAGAAACACTGCGATGGCATCGCGCCACATACAAATACACAATGATAACTCTTGACTTCTGCGGCTCCCACTGCCTAAACAAACAGTCAAACTACACAAAATAAATTTATCTATTTTTGTACAACTTTCCCGCTTAAAAAAGTTGCCTGACCAAAAATTTAAAAAAAATCCTCGCTTACTACATTTATTATGTCCTTATCAGTTCCATTTCAGATATACAAGCCTATAAACAATTTATAACAAATATATATACATTTCTTGCCGTCACATAAGGAAAGACAGTTTTATTAGCTTTAATTTGATACCATTTACAAAATTACATCATCATCAACACATTCAGGGAATTCATAGAGCGGCAGATGTCAGCAATGCGGTTAGTAGTGCGGATATTTCATATGAAATGCATTATCATAACCTTTCCAATAACTTAAGTCCGAACGCACAGTACGAGGGTGTAGTAGCCATTCATAACACTCAGTAGCATCTCAGCGAGTATTTCTAATGTGTATTGTCTGAGTTTTGCTTTTAAAGTTTATGCGAATAAGTAAAATTAAGCTATTTTCAAAAAGCAAAATAGTATAACTTTAACCGATCCCCATTTTGTGTAGGATGAACCTTTTGATGTCCGACTAGCGGTATTGTGTTCTCCTAAGATAGTCCTTTAATTTTATGTACAACTCGACCTATGCTCCTATTTAAGACTTTTCTCCGACTCCCTGTGGGCCGTCCCCAAGGTGACACAAAATGTATAATTAGTTGCTTTGGTAGAGAAACGGTGTACCAAGTTTTGTTGGGACAGCCTTTATTTGGCCTTAGTAAACTTTGAAATCAAAGTGAGCCATTTTACTTTCTCACTATACTATGGTATAGAGGAAGTATAGTGATCGCAAAAAAATATTTATGTTGAGATTTTTGTGGAAATATCCGTCCAAAAAAGGTTTTTTTACAAAATGTCCGTCTGTATGTATGTCTGTCTGTATGCCTGTATGTATACAAAGCTAGAGAGAAAACTATTCGATCGATTTCGAACAAATTTGCACCAAAACATGTCAATTGGGCGGCCTGTGTAGATGCACGAAAAAAGGTTTTGAAATTCTTTTTAAAAACAACCCCCTTTTTTAAAAAACCCCCAAAAAATCAGTTATTATGATTTTTTTTAAACGGTTATAACGATTTTGATCAAATTTGGCTTATTTGTAGCTTTTAATGTACCCACCATATGGAAAAAAACCTCATCTTTCTAAAAATTCTCGTTTAGCTAATAACAATATTTATTAGTTACTCTATTACTTTAATGTATCCCCTCTCCTACTTTAAAACAATTATGAAGTCACAGTGAATCTGTTTAACATGTTCACTGCTACGCAAGTTTTGTATTTCCTATGCTACACTGGATTCCACGTTCACCGTGCAGTACAGAGCGCCCATAAGCCATGTTATCCATACGACAGTCTCAGCTGTACTTGCTAACTAAAAAACGTCAACTGCCATGCAGCGCTCGGTCAGTTGACGCAACCCGCAAAGTAATAAACGAGATGTTCCCTGTAACGGTAGTAGCATGTTTATTCTCTCGTAAGACCTGTACTGCACGGTGAACGTGGAATCGAGTGTAGGAGCTGACCTTTTATTTTTTATATTTATAGCCGAAATAAGTAGAAATTACTTTATTTTTATTTTTGTTCCTTTCTACGTAATAATCACTAATATTCTAAAGCGAACGAACGTGTGCGTCCATATTACATAGGATTAAAATTTGCGTGCGAAGCATGCAATGCTCTATGTATTGAAAATACACCCAACACGGGTTGACGTGCGGAGCACTCAATGATCTGTGTATTGAAAATACTCCCATCAAGGGGGCTGCGTGCAGTGCACTGTGCGTCGGCCTCTACTCATGGTGTTCAGTGTCAAGCTCACATGTGCGTCCTTAGCAGTGAACGTGTTAATCATTTAAATATGTTTGTGAGAAAATATATGCCAGTTTCTGGTACCGTGTATCTATATATATATATAAAAGAAAAATCCACTGACTCACTGATCACGATTTCTCAAAAACTAGTGAACGGATTGGAACGAAATTTAGTATGTAGCTTATTCTAGGGCCATAGGTGCTCACTAAGAAAGTTTTTCAAAATTTGCAAAATGTTAAGGTGGGTTTGTGGGGGTCAAATTTACTAAAAAAACACACCAAACGGATTGGAATGAAATTTGGTATTTCCTCTAGGGCCATTAGTGTTCTCTAAGAAAGTGTTTGGAAAAATTCGAAATTTAGGGGGTTTGTGGGGGTCAAATTTAAAAAAAAACACCGAACGGATTGGAATGAAATTTGGTATTTCCTCTAGGGTCATAGATGCTCTCTAAGAAAGTGTTCGAAAAAATTCGAAATTTTAGGGGGATTTGGGGGTGGGGTCAAAGTTACTAAATTACGATTTCTCTAAAACTACTGAACGATTTGGAATAAAATTTGGTATGTAGCTTCCTCTAGAGTCTAGAGCCGTAGGTGCTGATTAGAAAGGGTTTCAAAAAATGTTAAATCTTATTAGAGGTTTTGGGCGGTCAAAGTTACTAAAAAAAAACCACTAAACGGATTAGAATTAAATTTAGTATGTAGCTTCTTCTAGAGCCCTAGGTGCTCGTTAAGGAATTTTTTCAAAAAATTCGACATTTTAGGGGGTTTAGGGGTCAAAGTTGCTAAAACAAAAACCACCGAACCGATTGGAATGAAATTTGATAAGTAGCTTTCTCTAGGGCCATGGGTGCTCTCTAAGAAAGGGTTTAAAAAAATTAGAAATTGTATGGGGGTTTGGGGGGGGGGGGTCAAAGTTACTAAATCACGATTTCTCAAAACCACCGAACGGATTGGAATGCAATTTGGTATGTAGCTATCTCTAGGATCCTAGGTGATTGGTAAGAAAGGTTTTTAAGACATTCGAAATTTTAAGGGAGTTTGGGGGGTTAAAGTTACTAAAAATCCCCATAAGAAATACATAGTGTAATATATTTATAGATATAATATATTTTTTGTTAATAAACATTTAACTTTGATTTGTCTATCCGTGCAAAGCCGGATCGGGCCAGCTAGTTCAATGTATTTCCAAGCTTTAGACAGGCTTCATTTTCTGATTATTCTGTTATATTCCCGGCACGAATAACTCGGACTTGTAAGCCACACTCAGTTGCAGACTATATTTTTATTTCCCTCTAGGGATCAAGTCTGGAGTCTCATAAAACGTAATTTTATTTTTGTTACCCATTCCAGTGGAGACAGTATCAACCAGCACGCGCTGTGTTATAGCCCGTTCGGGATTTCTTTTAGGATTTCAAGGACATACACTACGGCTGACTCACGTCTAAATGAATACTAAAACCACAATAAACACAAGAGTTGACCTAGAAACTCTCGTATATCAAACAACCTGAGAATCTTAAAGACCCTTCGATGTATTTCGGACGTTTATTAGCCGTGGAAACACGCTGTCAACGCACAGTATCTACTCCAGACTCTTACTTTCTTTTAAACTAATGATGTCTAAAAAAACATGATTCGACCGATAATTTGTGAAAACTATTATGTTAGTCCATTTCTTGGTTAGGAATGTATTACAAATGAATTCAGGTTAAACATGAGACAGGCCACTCTTTTTAGCAAATTTCCATAGGAAAGATGAGCTATTGCAGTGACTCTTATGGTGAGACCTAAGTTGAGGAGTGGTCAATGAACAACGATCATGGTCCCCAGAACACGATTTGGGGTGTCATTAACATTTGAGGTTTAAAGAACTTTTCCCTCCCGCAATACGATCAGCACAACTTCCAATAAAAGGTATCAGTTAACTGACACAAACTTTCTCCCAACTTACTGTAGTCAAAATAATATTGTTTTTAATCATTTTATTTACTACTTTTTAGAACAAAACAAAAAAATAATATTCTACCTACGTCAATCGTATAAAAAAATTATTTTCCCAGGCGGGATTCGATCGCGCGACCTTTGAATTACTGGCCGTGCTCGCTACCGTGGTGCTACCCCGTGCAGCCGCTGCCGCTATGCTAGATTGACAACACAAACTTGTTTATTTTTAAACATTTCCCCATAATTATAAAACGCCGAAGTTTTGATAAAAGCGGGTGGTGTCATTTTGTTTTGCATCTTAAGCACTATAAATACTGAAAATTTGATCAAAATCGTCAGAGCCGTTTTTGAGAAATTTGCATTTTTGTCGTTTTTTATGGGGTTTTAATGGTAAATTACCCTTAAAAATTAAAAATTCCAAAAAATGAAAAAACGCCTGGAGATATTAGGGTTTAGCACCTACATACCAAATTTCATGAAAATCGGACCAATAGTGTCCTCTCTGGTCGTGTATACATACAGACAGACTGACAGACAGACACCACTCTAAAAACACTTTTTTGGGTTCAGGGAGCACCAAAACAAAAAATTCCACTAAAAATATTTTTGGGTTCAGGGAGCACCAACACAGATAATTGCACTAAACAATTTTTGGGGGTTCTGGGAGCACCAAAACAGATAATTCAACTGAAAATTCAAATTCGAACATTTTTACGAAAACAATACTTTCTCCATATACTACGTATAGGGTGGAGAAAGTAAAAACCGATTCAAAATTTGCTGAACACATGATGGAAACAAATATGATGTGATTGACAAATCTTTAACCATTTTGCAAAAGTGTAGTAAAGGGAAGCTTATGAATGCTCTTTAGCAGTATAAAGCTTTCAAGATAGAGCAAGGAACGCTACTTAATGATAAACTCAATTTTAATTCCAACCCATTATTCGACTTGGTAATAGACATAGCAAATACAGATAAGAACTATGCACAAACGTAACACCGACAGTCTAGGCGTGGACAGTGAACTTACCACACAGACATTAAAATGTGCGAGCATGTATTTTGTAATTGTGGACTCGTGTGTTTTTAAATGTACTATGTGTTTTTATTTTTATTAATGACGAAGTACAATGGTCCTTAACTTGAAAATGGCTGAATAGCCGAAACGGCCGTCATTGGACGTGTAAAATTGGACTATTGGACGGTAAGTTCAACAAGTTTATTTATTAAAATTTGTATATACAGATTGTCCAGCTTCGACTTTCCGAAACTTTACTGAGTTTATTTGTCAGCTTAAAACAAGCAAATAATAGACCTACATTATAACATGTGTCCGGGTCTCGATCTGTTTTCTGTCTGTCCTTCTGTATGTGATTTTTTAGAAATATCCTAATAGCTCTCAAATGATTGAAGATTTACATTTTACAAGATGATTGCAACATTTAACTTTAAAAAATAGTTATCTCCCAACAATACGTTTCAAAATGGCTGCAGTTGAAAATTTTCAATGTTAAATTTCTAGAAAACTGTACATTTTACAAACATTTAGACAACAAATTTTTAGACTATTTTTTGGCTAATCCAACGATATATGGTTTTTAATAATTAAATCATGAATATCAGAGATAACACAAATTTAGTGGTCGAATGTAGAGCTTTATATTGCTATTTCGTTAATTTTACCCCCCCCCCCCCCCAGCCATACATTTGAGTTATCTCCGTTATATATGAGTCATATTTTCGCAGTTTTTAAACATATTGCTGAAAGAAAACTAATTTTGAAAGTGAAATGTACCCTATTTAGATCAATATTCATGATTATAAATATCTTCAACCATTTGTGAGATATTAAGGTATTTGCAAAAATCTCATTCAGACGGACGGACAGGAAACAGAAGCGAGATAAGACAAGCGTTATATTGTATTACTTGCTTGTTTTTAGCCGACAAAATAACGTCGTAAAGTTTCGGACAGTCGAAGTTGGTCCGTCTGTCTGTGTGTTTTCGCAATCTAATTTAATGTTACAGATTGTTAGAAGAGCCTATGTAGAGGTTCGCAAGTTTATTTTCACATAGATGGAGGCGGGTATGGCTGTTAGTTCATTCATTCTTTTATTGTACGGTTATCAGAGGATTTTTAGCTCATTAAGTAATGACGAATAGAGAATTGGCGACCTTACGTAAAGTGTTACTTTTAAAATATATAGCCTACTCATAACTAGTAGTTCTGTTAACAGTAGACCTCGCTCTTTGAAATAACAAATAAATGTGGTTTTGAGCTTAGGTTAAAAATAGTGTGCCAGTAAGGAAGTAAGCACAAGGTTTAGCCAGTGAAACATTATTTACAATTCCCGCGATTCCGGGATTTCTAGTTCCCGTTTTTATTTCGTTTCTTGAGCTTTAACTGCTAAAGAGGCATTGAGTTTTATTTAGGTTAATAATGCGTAAGATAGCTAAAAATATAGCGTTATAGAGAGACAACATAGGCCTACAATTAAATATTTACATACTTAAATAACTCAAACTTAACAATGTATCATAAGTTAACTTAAGTTCCATATCAAATTGCAATATTAGAAATAATGAAAACAAACGATGTTAGAACGTCGTGATAGTGAGCTCAACCCATGCACCAACACTTCCCACGGTGTCCAACGGTCATTTTTTGTACGTCCTTTATCACCGCGAGGTTTCATTTGTAATTCAAGTAAAGCTAAGTCAAATAATTTTATGAAATTTACAATAATAATTTACAGGTATACAGTTCAATTCTTTGATTTATCCTCAACACTTTCTTATAATAGGGGCCTAAATATGTCATTTTTGAGCAAATGATATATTCCTAAATTACTATTCAAAACAGGCCTAGTTTTGTTAGCAGTCTTGTAGTAGGAACATAAAAACTGGTGTTTTCAAAATGGACATTTTAAATTGATAAATATTTTTATACAATTCTATTTATAACTAAATTACGAAACTTTTTTACATTTATGAAAAAAATTAAAACCTTTATCTACAGAAAAGTTATGGGACACTTTTGAATTGGTTTAGAATTAACGTATAAAACATGGTTGAAATACAAAAACTTGGACGATTTTTAACAAATTATAAGTTTACGGCCATTTTGTGAGCTTACCGTTAGAGATACGGAAAAAAAATCAAGAATACAATTTTGTTTAAAATTTAATTTGATATTGGCAAAATGTTATTAGTTTTTAAATTCGATTTACGGTTAAGCCACAAACTGGCTTTGGAAAAAAGCTTACACTGAGAGAAACGGTCCGGCCGCCATTTTTATTTTATTTAAGGGGTTAAATTGAAAAATGAAAAAAACCGTATATATACATGGCTCCGCCTAGGAATAAGGAACATTCATGCAAAAAATCATCAAAATTGGTCAAGGCGTTTGGCCGTAATCGTGAGACAGACACACAGACATACAGACACACAGACGAAATGCCGAACGGTCGAGTTAAAACGGAGACCTCGCTTACGCTCGGTCAAAAATATGTTTTAACATCTAGCCACTATTTGATTTTTTGTAATAATACGCAGTTTAAAAATATTTAAGTCCCGTATTTACACAAAATGGGTGTCATGTCACTCTCACGAGAAGCATAACATCGATATTA
>JAGFPH010003485.1:94521-128747 GCA_018207615.1 Philaenus spumarius
CTTATGCCAAGACTAAGAGGGTTATGTAATCATTTTATTATTGTTTGGAATAATTTAAAATCGCTTAAAGATAACTTTAAAAGCGGACGGAGACTGTTGCATTGTTGTGGCAGACTTTAGCCGCATGCCTTGGCATGCACTGCAACTAACCTTCATCGGTCACGTATCACTAAAGCTGCCATATCTCAGTTAATATTTGTATAATTTTAAAAAATAAGGTTTCAATCGATTTGTAATTAAATTACCTTAAAAAGGTATTCTTGTAAAATTTTTGTAAAATCAACGGTTCTTTAGTTATTTAAGAAACAACATTTTAAATGGCCGCCATTTTGTTTAATGAATTTGAAAAATTGTCATATTTTTTTTTTACTTTGTCTAGTTGTCATAAATGTTTGTGCAAAGTTTCAATTTCATATGTTTAACCATTTTTTAGAAAAACATTACTAAGTGAAAAAACAAAAATGGCGGCTGTGTGAGTAACTAAGGACTTCCGGAAAATTTAAATATGATATTTACATATGTTTCTAACCAAGAAACAATGCCCTAAAATATTGGTAGGGAGTTCTGAAACACCCTGTATATATTTTAAATATGAGTTATAGAACTAATGTATGATATATAATATAAGTTATAATATTTGCTTTGAGGTTATAAACTGTATATAAATACAACCTTTTATCATCAATATATTTGTTTATACAAATTTAAAGAAGAGATACCTATTCGTTTAGTTTCGGAAACATTCGCACATCTTAGTATAACATGTAAACATATTTGATTATGAATTTCTTCAATGCAATATTATTAACTTCTAAATAATTTGATCTATCAATATGAAATGAAAAGCCATTAAACGATAATATTTTTATCCTTCTTTAAATATATAATAACATACATAAATAAAACATTTTAACAAATATTCCTATTTTATAATCCTTATAATTGTACATATTTACCGAGTTAAAAATACCCGTCAGCATAGTTAGGTAGGCATGGATAAAGTGTGAGAAAATCAAGAATAACATTTTTTCGAAAAACGCTTCATTTTCCAAATATCCGCCATTTTATTTCTTTTACTAAGTAATTAATACCTAGAGAACGGTTTAACCGATTGAGTTCAAACTTGGCATGAAGTTTAACCTAACAATGGTCTATCTTAAGAAAAATAAGCGATTATATCCAATCATGCATCTCAAAATGGCGGTTGTTTGAATATTTCAAACTTAAATTACTCAAAACCCGTAAATTTTAACAAAAAATGTCAAGAAACTTTTTTGTAGCCCTTTTGATTCACTAAACAAATGATATTAAGGAATTAGGAACAAGAAAACTCTTAAATAGATATGATTTTGGACTAATCCATAAAATATAATACACTAAAATTATGGTTTATAGGAGGAAAGAGTTTCGTAACTGCCTCTTATAAACCAAGTAAAAATAGTATTTTTGAGCTTAAAATAATTTTAACATATTTATTATCTTTATTAAAATTAACTGCTAACAGATTCAAGAAAAAATATTTTTATTTCTTGTGAACGCGAAGAGGCGGTTTAATGTCTAACATAAGTAAACTGTTTCCTGTAGTAAAGTTAGAGCTAAGCAATCAACTAACATTTGATACGACACGTGATTGCAGTTGTTCAGTTTACATTGGTCGTGTCAAACGATACAAAGCCATTTGGCAAACTATTCAGCTGATAATGTGGACTGAACCAAATTGTAGTTACCTTCGCCATTCATCAGTTCTATTCGAAATAACGTAAATTAAATATTCAGAAAATATATTGGTTAAATATGTATATTTTTGAAATGTATAAGTGACACATTGCTCGCTTCGCTCTCCAAACCCGGCGGCGACTGGAGGCGAAGCTAATGGAAACAGAATGCAGTAAGCTTATTGTATAATCTGTAAATTTCATAAAAATGAAGATTGATTAAGACAGAGGCACTTTGAGAAGGATAGGGTCGTGGTGCAGTGTCCTAGATCATGCCGATAAATATACAGGGTGGTTATAAAGTCACTTCCCCCCTCTTTAACTTTTGTGTTTGTTCAAACAAACAAATATCCTTTGGGGTGCGATACTAACGTAACCCAAAGTATATTTTGAAGCAATCGGAAATTTTGAGTGTCCCCTAAAAATGGGGGATTTTGGGGGCAACTCAAAATTTTCAAATAGGAAGTATGGTCATGTGATACCTCATTTTGAAGGTATATTTAAGACTATGAAAATGACATAAAGAAAATAAAAATCGGACAACCCAAAACAAAATGGCGGCACTAAACGTGTTGAAATAAATCGACATAAAGTTGCTAATATATGTCGAAAAGGAAGAGTTTTTAGAAAAAACTTCAAAATAAAAAAATAATAATAATACATAATTATTATTTATAAAATTATTTAAAATTGTTAATATGTATATAATTTATTTATAGAAATCGTTAAATTGTGTGAAGTGAATTAGTTGTTAGATTAAGTTATTAAGTTAATTAAGTTTTGTTGTGTTGTTATTAGTTATTTTAAGAATGTTATTTTGCTATGGGAAAGGGATATATATAAGGCTAAATGGCTGGAAAGCTGAGCCACAAAGTTGAATAAGGTTGAAAGATTGTAAGCAATAAATAAATAAATAAGTAAAAATACAAAAAATGTTTATTTCAAAGTGCTTGACCTAAAAAATTGCTTCCAAATCGATTTCGTAAATTTTATTTTTACTCCTCCACCTTAGACAATTTTGTAAAAAATAAAATTTACGAAATTGATTTGGAAACAATTTTTTAGGTCAAGCACTTTCAAATAAACATTTTTTCTCTTGAAATTTTTTCTAAAAACTCTTCCTTTTCGAGATATTAGCAACTTTATGTCGATTTATTTCAACACGTTTAGGGCCGCCATTTTGTTTTGGGTCGTCCGATTTTTATTTTCTTTATGTCATTTTCCTAGTCTTAAATAGACCTTTAAAAAGAGGTATCACATGACCATACTTCCCATTTAAAAATTTTGAGTTGCCCCCAAAATCCCCCATTTTTAGGGGACACTCAAAATTTCCGATTGCTTCAAAATATACTTCGGGTTAAGTTAGTATCGTTCCCCAAATTATATTTGTTTGTTTTAACAAACTCAAAAGTTAAAAAGGGGGGAAGTGACTTTATAACCACCCTGTATATTGAGCTAAGTCATTGCAAACAAAGAACGAATAATTAAATTAAATTGTAGTACAGTATTGTAAAAAATAAATTAAAGTAATAGCTTACTGATTATTATAAAACAATTAAACCACGAATTACGTTATCTTCAAACTAGTATACTTAGTATGTTGTCTCAAATGCAATCATACAATATGATTTATCCTCAAATTATTTGAAATATTTAAAATCGTAAGACTAAAGCGGATATAGTAAAAAACTCTTTTCACTGCTAACATCTTTACGGTTTAGCTAGCTCAATAATAGACGCAAAAGTTTTTGTTTCTATAATTTAAAAGGGGAAAAGCATACATTGACAACTAGTCTGGATCTTCAGATGAATAAACATTGGTTACCAGGTTTGCGGGGTTTTAGGGGGGAGGATGGGGGACATTTTAGTGATAAGACCAAAGAACAACACACTGAGCTTAACTTATTGCCTACTAGGGTCTACTTATACGGAGTGTTAATAAAGTCAATTTAGCCCCCTTTATTATTTTTGCTACTGAATATAAGTTAACAAAACTTTGTATATATCTCGTGTTGCATAACAGGGCACATTTTTTTATATATCTGAACAACTATGATTTTATTGAGCTTGATTGGATAGGGGGATTAACAATATCAAATGTAAAGGTAGGTCTTATAATACACCATTTAAAAGCTTGTTAAAAGTTCAAGAGAATGGCTCAAACTAGAGGTTAGTATCTTGATTCGTTTCAAAGTAATGGAAAATCAAAGTTTTGGAAAATTATATTTTTATCGTAACATCAAAGCAGGTTATTATACACAAGAGAGTCCGGGTTTTTGTTAATTACAGAATTTTTATATAATACGGCAAACCTAACCTAAAATCGTTGATGTTTGTTAAAAACAAATAAACGATTCCAAATTTGCCTACTAGGTAATAAATGTGAATGCTTTCAAGAAATGTTGGTTCAATAAAGGTCTTAACGGAAAGTTGTATTAAGCTTTTCATCGTAGTCACCTCATTTTATACACATAATATGTAACAACAGATTTTCGTTGGAGTTTGCTTTTATTTTGACAACCTATCCTAAAAAAGCTGTTGGTAATGAAGAGTCCACGGTGAAGCAAATAACAGATTATTACATATGGTACTATGGTATTTTTATGGGAATGACGATTTATTAGGACATAGATTATTTATTTTTACATAGAAGAAAGGCAATTTTCTAGTTATAAAATATGACCAAAACGTGATACGGTAAAAAGAATTTCAAACTGTCAAATAGGACAAGTATAAAATATAGTTAGCATAATTTTGTTGTTGTAGTTTATTACACAAACTAGAAAAAAACCTGTTGGTTGTGAGGAATAATTATATGGTTCTAAATTTGACAATTGGGGTAATAAATCAAAGGCCTAACCTAAAATTGTGTTAAGCTTATGTTTCAAATTGTGTTATAACCGTTGTTTTAATTGTAGTTAGTGTTAAAAAGTTACAGTTGCTACAATGAGAAAAATATCACAAGCATTCATCAGACGTGAAGGCAAGGCAGTTTAAACAAGACTTTTAAGTTAATAAAGGTACAGATTTTTCATGACTAGTGCCTTTTTGTGTGTTTTCAGTCGAAATAAATACTTTCTATGTTTTATTAATTTGTTATTGTTTTTTCCCGTTTTTTTTATTAACACTTCAGTTTTCCGTCGCCATGGGCCAATAGGCCTGTGCGGCGATCTAAATACAGTTGACGTACTCCTTCGGCATTAGCAACATGGGTCGGACAGTTGTGACCGCTCTTATCAGTGCCGGTAGCCGGAATCGAACCTGCAAAGTCCGACTCCGAAGGCCAGCTACCCTGGTATTATTGGTATTGGTATTTCATCATAAACAGGTCAATAACTATGTTTAACGCCCATTGCCGCCCCTTATGCGAGTAAGAAAGATCACTTCTAGAATACCATTTTAAAGCTTAAGATGTGGGGAAGTTTTTGTGATATTTGACAGTTTGTAGTATGAGGCATAAGAAAAATTTCTTAAGTAAGTTGTAGCGCACTTTTTCTTAATTTTACAAAATATTTTTTCAAGTAGAATTTACAAGGCTTTAAGAGGGCTTGTCTGTGGCAAACTATACTTATTCTGATAGAAAATAAGTAATAAAAAGTGGAAATAAGTTTGGTAAAAGTTGAGAAAAATGAGATTTTCATGGGCAATGTCACGAAATTTGGAAAAATCGAAAAATTGCTGTTTCTGGAAGGTGGCGTGAGATAGAACTGTCCCAATTGCGCAGTTTTGTTGCAATTTGCATGCATAATAACGCCTTGAAGTTTTCAACACTAACTTTGTTCCACCCGGTATTACAATAAGCCTTTTTCCTTAGTTTGTATTTGTGGTTGCATTTATTTTGTTAATTTAACCTAAAGAAACAGTCGGTTGTGAAGAATAATTGCCTGATTCTAAATTTGTCAATTTGGTTTCTATGGTAATAAATCTAATCGCTTTCAAAGAACATTGGTTCGAACAGGAATACCTAAAATTATGTTAAGCTTGTGATACAAATCGGCAGTTTTATTTGTAATGGTAAACCTTTTAGGCTGTTTTTATTTTGTTTTCCTAACCTTTAAACAAATTGGTAAGTTGGTAGCTATGGTAATAAATGTAAATGCATTCAAAAAACGAGTGTTAGTTCAGTATAAACCTCATCTAGAATATTGTGTTGCTATACTTTTGATTCAAATCACTTGTTCTGTCTTTTTAGGCCCGTATTTTTAACCGTTAAAATATATATTTTCTTAGAGCACTTCTACATAGTGGTATGAAGGTACTCTGAACATTTTAAGGCTCTAGCCATCATAGTTTTATCTAGTCTGTACGTCGATTATGAATTAGTCAGCTGTCAGTCAGGACTTCTTCTTCTTTTTATATAAGATACTAGCTGGCCTGATCCGGCTTTTCACGGATAGACAAATTAAATTTAAATGTATATTAACAACAACAAAAATATTAGCATTAAATATATTATACTATGTACTTCTATGGGGATTTTTTGTAACTTTTACCTCCAAACATCCTAAAATTTAGATTTTTTAAAAAAACCTTTCTTAGCCTACACCTACGGCCCTAGAAGAAGCTACATACCAAATTCCATTCCAATCCGTTCAGTAGTTTTAGAGAAATCGTGATTTAGTAACTTTGACCCCCCCAAACCACTAAAATTTCGAATTGTTTTTAAAACCTTTCTTAGTGGGCCCTACAGGAATCTACATACCAAATTTTGCTCCATTCTGTTCAGTAGTTTTTGAGAAATCGGGATCAGTGAGTCAATGGGTTTTGACTTTTATATATATAGATTTAAAATAGCAGAATTGTGTAATAGTGAATACGTTAAATTTGTGTAGACCTAGTGAACGAAAGGTTTTACACTAAAGAAAAATTATACAATTAACGTGGTTTATTTGAGACCGAAACTATCAACAAAAACTATCAAATGTTTTTGGAATTTTTTGATCCCTTTGATCGCGTCATACAAAAAATGCCAAATATTATCGTTGTAGAGAATCGATTTCCAATCACCAAAGTAAACTCAGATATTCCCTAAAACCTTTCGTTGGAAAGCTAAAGATGTTTAAAACGTCGGTAAACCAAAAACTTTAAGAAAAACGCACACTTTTTGTGTCATAACCCCTTAACTATGCAACCTATCGGATCGGTGCCCATTTGAAAGGCGTCGTCGTTCTAACCCCGGTCTGTCAACACGTATTTGCCGTCAGGTGCGAGTTTGTGTTTGTCATATTATTTTCTAACTTCTCAGTTTCAGCTCTGAGATATACTACGTAGATGGTTTTAAGGTTAGTGGTATGATTCAGTTTTACATTGTTTTCTGTAACATAGGCCTAGATCTCTATGTTTATTTTCCCTTATTTTAATCACTTGATGAAGACGTTGAATATCTGCCTGATGTACGAAATAAAAATATAAGCAGAATTTGTTTGCACCTCAGACTAAACACCGGCTCACGCGCTGCTTCGAACCTCTCGCTTTGTGTGTACGCATTTCGACCTTGCGATTTCGGATTTTGGACTGCTTCGCTCGCAGTGGAGAGAGTTAGCATCGCGGCCGTCAGCCTGGTAACAGAAACTTCACGGTAAAATCTCCCTCGTGGATTTTAACCGGGTAATTTTATAGTATTTTACGGCAAACTAGACAGGCTAAAAGGTCGTGTAAAAACCAAATGTGCGGAATAGTCTCCTATATGAATTTGTTTGGAGCAAACCCCCCCCCCCCCCCACAAAAAAAAAAGGCATTATAGTACGGACATTCTAAAGAAATTGTTACTTTCAGTTAAAAACGTGCTTCGGTTGATGGATTTTTTGCTAACGAACTCATCCGAGCGACTTAGATAATGTGTGTTCGAAACCGAACCAAAATATTTGGACCAAATCGGACGTAAAATGCCGTTAGAATGCGAACACATATAAAAACATATACAGAGTGTTCATAAAGTTCATTAAACCCCTCTCATTATTTTTGTTTACTGAAAATAAGTTAACAAAACGTTTAATATATCTTGTGTTGCATAACAAAATAAATTTTTGACATATGTGACCCTCTTTGATTTTGGGGGGCTTAGGTTTTTCCAGAACTTTGATTGTCAATTACTTTGAACGAAGCAAGATACTAAGATATATTACGACTTACCGTCATAATAGTCTAATTTTCCTTTTTCTTTACTGCGGCCGTTTCGGTTATTCAACCATCATCAGGATTGCTGGGTAGTTCCCGTTGTCAATATTTAAAATACATAAAAAGAATACATCCACACAAAACACAACACTTAACACATAACTTTTACTGTGCATCTTTTTCTGTCCCGTGTAGTAGGCCTACTGTAAAGATGCGTACTGTAAATTTTGTCTAACCTGTATCGGAGGTAGGTGGGAGGAATTCTTATCTAACCTGGATTCTTATTATTGTGTTATAGATTATATTAGAGTCAAATTTTAATCAAATCAATAGTCGGAATGGCGAAAACAAGTATGTATGAAGATACTAAGGTCTAATTTGCACCATTCTGTTTCTCTTTTAATAATTTTTTCAATGGACCTACCTTTATATTTGAAATTTTTAACCCTCCTACCCCTTCAAGCCCCCAAAATCATAAAGGTTCGGATATGTCAAAAATGTGTCCTGTTATGCAAAACAAGATATATACAAAGTTTTTTGAACATATTTTCAATAACAAAAATAATGAGGGAGCTTAAAGAGACTTTATGAAACCTCTGTATACACTATTTTGAATGAAACGCCAAAACGAGTTCTGGAGACCATGATCGGTGCTCATTAACCACATCCGTCCTTAGATCTCACCATAAGAGTCACTGCACCCACCTATCTGTTGGGGTTAGGTGATAGAGAGTACTGGACTGTTTTAACCTCGCTTTACAAAAATAAAGGCAATTCTATTCTATTCTATCGTCCTTACCTGTGGAAATTCGCTAGTAAAATTCTATCTCCTTGTAGCGTAATATCAAACAATTGTTTTTAATTAATTATAAAATCTTCCTCCAGACTACTTAACCTAATTTTTTATTAAATATTCAGTTTATATATAGTTAATATATTATGTAGAAAATTAAGATTCTGGTCACGTTTAAAGTTTCGAAGTAAATTGAATAAATTGTTGTTCCATATTTTATCACCATTGTTTAGTATTTTGTAATATTTTATGCTATTACTAGCTGACACGTACGGCGTTGCCCGTTGTGGTTGGTATTTTCAGTCTTTTTAACGTAATTGTAATCTTTTGAAGTGTTCAGTTAGTGAGTGGTATTTGGCTTTTATATATATAGATCTTAAATAATAAAAGCACTATTGTCATAATAATAAAATATCTGAAATTATGATTTTAGTAACTTTGATCCCCCCAAACCCCTCCTAAAATTTCGAAATTTTTCATACCCTTTCTTAGAGAGCGCCTAAGGCCCTAGAGGACGCTACATACCAAATTTCATTCCAATCCGTTCGGGCGTAATTTGAGGATGATCAAAAACGCATTGAAAACGCAAGGGAAAATGCAAAAACGATTATTTCTGGCGTAATTTTGGAAGAATCTCAAACATTTTTTAACAGACTACTTTTAGGCCTTAAACGAACCTAAGTACCAAATTTCAACATTTTCTGCCAATTAGTTCTCGAAAAAGCTGAGAAAACACAAAAAATCGCTAGAAAAACGCGAATATTGGGCGTATCTTTGGGATGTTTTCAAAATCCGTTCTTAGTGCGCGTCTAAAGGTCCAACTGAACATGCATGCCAAATTTGAACTCATTTGGTTCAGTAGATTTTTAGTTCTGCTGATGAATGAATCAGTGCCATTTCGCTTATATATAGATAGATGTGTATATATTTATGTATATATGTGTGCGCACTCTAACGGACGCATTTTACGTCCGATTTGGACCAAATTTGGTACACACGTTGGTTGTCTAAGTCGGTTGGACGAGTTCGTTAGCCAAACAAATTGACCGGAAGTAGACCAAATTTTTGACCGGAAGTAAACATTTTTTGAGATTTTTCGTACTGAAATTAAATTTTGTTGAAGTTTTCTTTACAAAAATAGATATACGAAATAATTCTGAACATTTTGTTTTTTTATGCGACCTTATAGCCCATCTGGTTTCCCCAAAAACAATCAAAACGTAAAATACCAGAATTCCACGTAAATTCTTTTACCGTGGTGACCGATGGCAATATATTTGGTACATGCTGGCAGCACCTTCGTGAGTAGATCAATTTCCCAAATAGTTATTTGAAACCCAAAAACATATATAAATTTAATTTCGGAAATTCGCTCAACTCACGTCAGCGGTTCAGCTGCGTGGTCGAATTATTTTATTTGAATCTGACAAGCTTAGCGCGACAGCCGCTAGGTAGCGAGAGCACTACTGTCCTCGGTACGGCAGGTGTGAGTGAGACAGATAATGAGTCAGCCATTCTCTGTCCCACTCACACCTGGCGCGGAGGATTGATGAGTCACAGACGGGTGGAAATTTTCAGCCAGCGCTGCCTATCGGCTGTCGCGCTAAGCTCTATTTGACGGCAACCAACCGGGCTGACTATTCTCCATAAGCGTTGCGCTTCTTGTAAGTTCTGTATTCATTGGTTTTACTTAGTTCACGTGACGTCATTTACGGTGTAAATCTCAAAGTTGGTAAAATACAACTTGTTTAGCGAATACATGTCTACTTTATATCTTCTTGATCTATTTTGCTCCCACTGATAACTTCCAAAATGTGAAAAAGTAATGCTTCAAGCTCTCAGACAAAAGTAGAACGTGTTATACATTAATGCAAATTATACACTAAATGAACAGTGTCTAATAAAAATGAAGGAAAGATTCTAATTTGGAAAATACATAAACCTACTTTTGTGTAAATAGTATCCTACGCCGATTTAAATTATTTACTTTGTATATGATAAGATTGGGTTAAACGTAGCTAAATGTTTATACACACAGACTTCTGTAATAAAGGTTAAAACCCTGAATTAAATAACGCTCAAATATCCTAAATATAAACGCTAAAGTCGGTGTTCTGTCAATATTTACCTAAATAAAACGCTCCGAGATATGTAAGCTAAAATTAGTAAATGATATGCAGGTTAAAATTAGATGAGTTGAAGTTCGTATTTTAGTGCACAACTCGGCCGTACTGCCAATCTGTAAGTAAAAAGAAGAAGTCCTGACTGACTGGCTGAATCATAATCAACGTGCCGCCAAAACTAAGATAGCTAGAGCCATAAAATGTTCATGGTACCTTCATACCACTTTGAAGAAGTGCACTAAGAAAGTATTTTCACCAGCCAAATAACAGATAAATTAGCTGATTCGAAAAAAAAGCTTAGCAACACAATTCCAGATGTAGCCTATATATACTGAACCAACACACGTTTGTTGAATGTATTTACATTCGTTACCATAGCAACACATATAAACACATATACAGAGTGTTCATTAAGTCCCTTTAACCCCTCTCATTATTTTTGTTACTGAAAATAAGTTAGCAAAACTTTTTATACATCTTGTGTTGCATAACAGAACAAATTTTTTTTGACATATCTGACCCTCTATGATAGGCCAGTCGGTAGGGGTCAATTTAGACCAAAAGTTCCAGTAATTTACAATACGGCTGATTTTTTTTTTTATAAGTACATTAAAATATGTAGATTAACATAAAAAAAAGTTTACCAGTCTATCAATTTCCCAAAGTCGAAAAGAAAATCGATTATAATTATTTTTCGATTATCCTTAATATTTGAAGCTGGGGTGAAGATAGAGAAAAATAAAAAATACCACCGTGTAGGGGAGGTATTTTTCAACAAAAAAGGTCATATGTATTTATTTCGTCCGAGCAATGGTTTGTCTGGAAAAAATTCGATAATGCAGGTATGTATTTTGCAGCAGGGGAAATCACTAAAAGGGGACATCTTATTCATATATGAAGCGTTGGCTCGTTCTAAATTAGCCAAATTTTAATATATCGAATTGAAATTTGACATAGGAGTTAAAATATATATTTTAAACATTTATGCTGAGTCTCAGCTTGTTATCTTGAAAATTACCCGATCTAGGAGTCTATTTCAATTATCGATTTTAGGAGTACCGGACCCACGAACTAATTTCAATCTACTCCAGTTTCGTCAATTTTTTGAATATAAAAATCAAATTTGTTTTACAAGTTGAGTACACCAGTATACTTATTCTTAGTAAGTATGAACGATTTTTTTCATGTTATTTTTAAAAACGAGGCGCTTGAAAATAGTCTTCTGTTTTACCTATCTCGTTTTAACTATAACACCTTTGGATTCAACGACTCCATTTTTGGAATTTTTTAACATATCGATTTAAAAATTGGTACAGAAGTTAAAAACACAATTGTTTTTTTCTATACTTATTTTTAAAACTATATTTAAAAAATTGACTAATCTGCAGCCGATTAACTTAAGCGTTTTGATGAAAAATCTAAAAAGGTCTAGAATTATACTTTTTTAAGTTACTTGTGCTTTAAAAAGTAAATAATAAAAAAGGTTTATACTCCTTGATCTTGTTTGAATCTATATATTTAACTTGTAAAAAAACTTTCATGTTGATATTTTGAAAATTTTTTAAACTGGAGCTGTTTAAAATGAATTGGTGGGTCCGGTACTCCTAAAATCGAGAAACCCATTGATAAGTCAAGTGTTTCTAGAATTTGTAATTTTCAAGATAACAAGCTGAGACTCAGCATAAATGTTTAAAATATATATTTTAACTCCTATGTCAAGTTTCAATTCGATATATTAAAATTTGGCTAATTTAGAATGAGCCAACGCTTCATATATGAATAAGACGTCCCCTTTTAGTGATTTCCCCTGCTGCAAAATACATACCTGCATTGTCGATTTTTTTCCAGACAAACCATTGCTCCGACGAAATAAATGAATATGACCTTTTTTGTTGAAAAGTTCCTCCCCTATACGCTGGTATTTTTATTTTTCTCTATCTTTATCCCAGCTCAAAATATTAAGGATAATAAAAAAAAATGATAATCGATTTTTTTTTCGACTTTGGGAAATCGATAGACTGGTAAACTTTTTTTTATGTTAATCTACATACTTTAAGGTACTTATAAAAAAAAATCAGCCGTATTTCAAATTACTGGTAGTTTTAACCTATACCGACTGGGCTATGATTAGATGGTGAAGAAGTGCACTAAGAAAGTATTTTCACCAACCAAATAACAGATAAAAACAGCTGTTTTGAAAAAAAGCTTAGCAACACAATTCTAGATGTGGTCTATAAATACTGATCCAACACACGTTTGTTGAATGCAACATTCGTTACCGTGGCAACCAACAATCAGTAAATTATTTTTCACAACCAATTTGTTTAGGATAGGTTAAAAAATGAAAAACTAATTATTTGACCACGCAGCTGAACCACTGACGTTAGTTGAGTGAATTTCGTAAATTAAGTTTGTATTTTTAGGACTTCAACCAACAATTTGTGAAATTGGTTTATTCACGAAATATATTAGTTTGAAACATATTAGTGGAATTTCTTTGCAAATAAGCCCCCCAGCTTCGACTCTCGCTTTGCGAGTTTGCACCTCGGCCTTGCTGCCTTGGGTTATGGCCTGGTTCGCTTCACTTGCAGCGTACATAGTCGGTTTTGAACCGGGTAGTTTTTATCGATTTTGGAGGAACCAAGCGATCCGGTGTCTTGATATGTTTTGTTAAAATTTTCGGTTGTGGGTAATTTAGGGTTTATATTTTCAAAAAGCCGCAATTTTGAAACGTATGATTGGATAAAATTGCTTATTCTTTAAACATTTGGGAAAGGTTTTATCTTTAATGACTGGGAATAAATTAATAAACCTTGCACTAATTCTATAAACAAGTTTCAAGTGACGGGCTAAAATTTGTAAATAAAATGTATGTACTGACTCCTTAAGTAAAATTATACTCCTTAAGTAAACGATACTGCAATGAAGCCAGGATAAATAAAATAAATAAATGAATTGCATATACAAAACAATGAAGTCTGTCGGTGAAGAACTTCATTGTATAATATCTGGCTTTGGATAACACTGCAGTAGATGACAGCGATAGCATAACGAATATGACAAATCCTGTTTGTGAGATACCCTTCACTTTAAGGTTTCAACCACAACTGCAGTCTTCGTCTTACATAACGCCAAGTCATCTAACAAATTAGATAAGAGGAAGTTTTCATTTAACGGGTTTAATTCAATTTTTCTTAGTGAATATTAAAACTGTATAAAAGACGTAACAAACTAAAATAGGTAAACAGTTTCTCTGATATATAACAGTAGCAGCCCCATCCGGCTTTGCACGGGTAGACAAATCAAAGTTAAATGTATATTAACAAAAAATATATATCAATAAATATATAACACTATGTATTTCTTATAGGGATTTTTAGTAACTTTGATCCCCCTAAAATTACAAATTTGTTGAAAACCTTTCTTAGCGAACACCTAGGGCCCTAGAGGAAGCTACATACCAAATTTCATTCGAATCCATTCAGTGTTTTTTTTTGTAGTATCTTTGATCCACCCAAACCCCCTAAAATTTAAAATGTTTGAAAAACCTTTCTTAGCGAGCGCCGAGGGCCCTAGAGGAAGCTACATAGCAAATTTAATTCCAATCCGTTAACTTTTACCCCCCCCCCCCCCAACCCTCCTAAAACTACAAATTTTTTTAAAACCTTTTTCTGAGCGAGCACCTATGGCCCTAGAGGAAGCTAGATACCAAATTTCATTCTAATCCGTTCGGTAGTTTTGGAGAAATCATAATTTAGCAACTTTTTGAGCACCTATAGCCCTAGGGGAAGCTACATACCAAATTTCGTTCCAATCCGTTTTTGAGAAATCGTGCTGAGTGAGTCAGTGAGTGAGTGGTATTTGGCTTTTATACAGGGTGTTTACAAACTCCTGGAAAAATTTTGTGTATTTGTTCCTTAGGTCAAGACAATCAAAAAACGTCATGTAAATATGGATCTGAAATGCCTAGTTTTCTGTCCGTCCGTCTGTTTGTGTTTTTTACAAATTATTTTATAACTTGAGTACTATTTTAGACAGAAACTTCAAATTTGGCACGAACGTGTACCTTGGTAGGCCAAACAAGTGCATACAATTTCGCTACGATATCTTAAATAGTTTCAAGATGGCGGCCATTTAAAATATATGATGTTAAATTTCACGAAAACAGTAATTTTTATAAAAAAATTTACCAGTAATCAAAAATTTACAATTTTACCTTATTATGTAACAACAGTACACGGCAAATTGCTGTTTAGTGCAAATTTTGTATGATATTTATCTCATTAAATGTCTCATTACTCAGTTATTTATTATCCGATTGTATCAAATAAATTATGATTTTGTTCGTCTTAAAATTCTACATTTTTTATTACTGGTAACATTTTTTATAAAAATTACTGTTTTCGTAAAATTTAACATAAAATTTTGGGGGTTTTGGCAATAAAGGGGGTTTGTTTTTCATAATTGTTCAAAAAATATTTTCATGCATCTATACAGGCCTATGTGTTTGGTGCAAATTTGTTCGCAATCGATCGAATTGTTTTCTCTCTAGATGCTAATAATAATAATATTTTTAGTTAATCTCCTACTTTAATAAATCACCTCTCCTACCCCACCTACAATTATGAAGTCGCAGTGAATCTGTTTAATAATCTAAATATGTTTGTGAGAAAGTATGTGCCAGTTACTGGTACCGTTTATTTTTAATTAGGATGTAACATAGTTTTTTTCTTATATTTAAATTCCTTAAAGTAAATTTGTATTGGTTTGTGTGTGTTGAAACATATGTTGGTTCAGTATAGGCCTAACTTAAAATATTATTTTGTACTAAAAGCTGGATATCTGAATCAACTGTATTATCTGTTATTTAAAAAAAATCATTATTTACTTCCACGAAAACAGCTGGATAAGTTTGTTTCTTATTTTAAACGGCTGTTTTGTATAGAAATGTATTTTAAATTATTACACTATAAACATTATTATTATTATTATTACTATTATTATTACTATAAACATAATTATTTGCAACCACGAAAGCAGCTGGATTAGTTTGTTTCTTATTATAAGCAGCTGTTTTGTATAGAAATGGTTTTTAAATTCGTTCCATGCTAATCTTGTGGGGAAAACCCCCACCTTTGAGATTAGCTCACGCCATTAAGGATAAGATATTTTGACATCTAAAACCTTATTGCAAAACTTCGAAATGAGAAGAGTTTTTTGACAACTCAAACATTAAATTTGGTCCAGAAATAACGGAGGAGTTGTGTTCACAAAAAACTTCTTCGCGTATTATGTATAAGGAGATTATTCTGCACATTTTACTTCTTTACCCGGCCTTATAGTCCGTCTGGTTCCTCCAAAATCGTTCTAAACGTAAAATACCATTAAAGTACTTGGATCAAATCCACTAGTGGGGTTTTACCGTGGGGCGGCTTTCGTTACGAGGCCAACGGTCCTGATGCATACTCACGAAACGAGTTTGTGTGCTGCAAGCGAAGCGAAGCATACCAAAATCCTAGGCCTCAAGGTCAACTTGCAAACAAAGCGAGTTTTTCCGCTGCGACCTTAACATTGGAGCGCGTGAGCTGGTGTTGATTGCTGAGGTGTAAAACAAGTTTTACTTATATGTCTTATACGTAGGCAGAAATTCAACGTCCTTGTGAGTAGACCAATTTCCCAAATAGTCGGTTAAACTTAAAAACATATAAACACAGTTTTGGAAATTCGTTCAACTCACGTCAGCGGTTCAGATGCGAAGTCGAATTATTTTTTTAAATTGTTTGGATTACTTTTATTTATTTGCGTTATGTGACAAACAAATTTTGGTACTGCAATGGCATTAATATGACTTTCCTTAAATTATGCAATTAAGGAATATTTCTAAACGTTTACAAAAAATGTTGGGATGAGAATTATAGCTCAGTATATTGATATTCTTTTTTTACTGATAAAGAATTTAAACGATAATTATTTTAGACAATTACAAAATATAGCGCATTTTAAATTACTTTATAACTAATTAAAAAACAAATGTAAACTTTGCAATAGGAAGAAAGCAATATTGTAATACAATAAACGAAATTCCTTATAAAAAATGTTATTGTCAAATGTGTTTTGACGACAAAGTAACCATCATCAAGTGGTTGAATCTAAACATGAAATATCTAGCCTTAAAGGTTGCTTTCTTCACTTCCAGCACCCTGGGTTTTCCATCAGATATCATAATGCTGGGGAGCATCAAAGTGGGCGTCATTTCCATAGGCTGAAGGGAATTAAAACAGCCACTTCCTTGTTCCTTTGAAGTGACACGCGCCAAAGCCAACGTAAAGAGGAAAGTGTACTGAATAATTACTAGAAATGTTGGACATGCACAGTTCATGGAATGTAACAATTTAGACAAATGCATGGCGTTTACCTTGATCGTGTTGCTGGATATAAACTGCGTCTATGATCTTATTGTGTTCACTTTCCTGTTAGGTACACAATTTATATTACGTTACAAGCCCGGTAAATAGGGGTTTTCCGTCCGAGTTCCCGCGCGAGGCCCAGAAGAGTGCGTGATTTTAATGCAAACACGCAAAAGCTTACCGGGCGAATTACGTAAGCTATTTTGCATGATACTACACCAAAAAAGTAACGCATTTTATAAAAAATAATTAAACTTGTTTGATTTTTCTGTTATATTTCCATTGACAAAATCAATCAGCCGTTTACATAAAACTGATATGTTTATTCTTATTTGTAGAATCAGCTGGTGCACGGTAAATTTACTGTGTAGAGCACGGAAAATAAGGACTTACGTGTCTTTGAAGAGGTATATAAAACAGCTGTAATTAAAGTAGTGTAATTAAAAATTATGTACTTCCCAGTAATCACACCAAATTTAAATCAAAATTTAAAAAATGGACGCTAAGAAACAGCTCCTAACGCAAAACAATTCCACAATGCAGTTGAACCTCTGACGTGATTTGAGTGAATTTCCAAAATTAATTTTATATGTTTTAGGTTTTCAACCAGCTATTTGGGAAATTGGTTTACTCAAGAAGGCAGGTTGATAGCTGCCAGGGTAAATGAAATATATGAGTAGAATTTGTTTGCACCTCAGCCTATATCCTCGTCTTGTTCCCTCAAAGCTGATCACCTCAACTTTGCGACCAAGGATTTTGGAATGCTTCGCTTCGCTTGCTGCCCTACGGTTAAATCCCCTTGTGGGTTGCATCCAAGTACTTTTATGGTATTTTGGGTTTTGTTCGACTTTGGGAGAACCAGACTAGCTATAATAAGGTCTTGTAAGAAAACAAAACGTGCAGAATAATCTCATATAGGCTATTTATTGCTTTAGATAAAACCCAAAAATGTTTTATTCAAGTATGAACAATCTCAAAACATTACTTACCGTCAAAAAATGTATTCTGGTTGTTGGCTTTTTTGGCTAAGGAGCTAGCCTTATCCACTTAGAAAACCAACGTGTTTACCAAATTTGGAACAAAGCGAACGTAAAATTGGTCGTTATAGAGTGTGAACACTATCTATAACATTTTTTTAATGATACCCCAAAACCTGTTCTGGGGACTATGATCAGTGTTCTGGAGACCATGTTCTGTGTTCATTGACGCCTCCCAACCTAAGATCTTATCAAAAGAGCCACTGCAATAGCTCATCTTTTCTACTATGGAAATTCACTAGTAAATTAAATCTAAATACGTGTTTTTTAACATGGGTTTCGGGATAAATATTGTGTTGGGTAAACTACATTTAGAAGAAACGATTTTAGGAATTACAAGGGGGGCATAACATAGTGCAGTTACTGCTGGGAAATTTTAAAGAGTGACCTTTCTCCAAGTATGTCCAATTCGATTAGTTGTAGAAGTTATTACACGTCAAAAGTTATGCAGAAAGGTATTTAATATACCATTAAGCGTGTCTCCTTCATGACGTCGTACTATAATTACTGTCTAGAAACATTTGATTGACAAGGTTGGCAACATTGAATATTACAAATTCTTCTTCCACGAGTTACATAATACAATGTCGAACTTTATTTACTGCTGATAGTCTGGCCTTCTCTAGCATTTGATTGTCAATAAAATGATAATTCGAACACGTTGCTGAACCGTTTATCGTGAGTTGAGCAAATTTTCCAAATTAAATTTATAGGCTATATGTTTTAGAGTTTCAACCGATTATTGAAAAATTGAAGCGCTGAATAGCTGCCCTCGTGAAATATATTAGTAAATCTGTTTGTACCACAGCCACCAGCCTGGCTGATACGATGCTTCGTTCCACTCGCAGCAAATTTGCAAATCGGCAGGCTCGGATTATTTACCGCGTTGCTTCGCTCGCAACGTACGAACTTGGCCGTCTGCCTCGGATTAGAAGATTTTCCCACGACAACATCAACCACGTAGATAGGAAGAGGGTACTTTTATGGTGTTTTACGTTTTGATCTATTTTGGAAAAACCAAACGAGCTATAAGGTCATGTAAAAAAATTAAATTTGCAAAATAAAATGCTAGATTTATTTCTTAGAGTTTGCGAGTTTGCACCTCGACCTTTCGACCTCGATTTTGCGTTGCTTTGCTTCGCTCTCAGTTTTGAATCTCGGCGGTCGGCTGGCCCCACGTATATTTGAACAGAATACTTTTATAGTATTTTAAGGTTTGACCAATTTTAGGGGAACCAGACCGACTGTAAAAAATTAAAATGTGCAGAATAATCTCATATTTAATTTTTTTTTTAGATAAAACCACAAAAATGTTTCATTCTAGTACGAAAAATCACAAAATATTGATTCTTCTGGTCAAACCGTGCTTCTGGTTGTTGGATTTTTTGGCAAAACATCAATGAATGTATCAAATTTAGACCAAATCAGACGTAAAATGCTCACAAACTTATATATACAGAGTGTGTCAAAAGTCTTTGAACTTCGTTATATTTTTGTAGCCGTTGCTGATTACTCAACAAAACTTGGTACTTCGTTAAAAAAAATGTGTAGCAATTATATTTTTTTATTTTTAGGATGGCCCGCAGGTAGTTTGGAAGAAAATCTTGAATAGGACTATACCAGGTATCTTAATAGTCCCCCCACCCTATTATTTTTTTTTATTTATGGAAATATACAGATTTGCTTTGGGGATTGTTAACATGACAAATAAACGGTATCAGTTAACTGACACAAACTTTCTCCCAACTTACTGTAGTCAAAATAATATTGTTTTTAATCATTTTATTTACTACTTTTTAGAACAAAACAAAAAAATTATATTCTACCTACGTCAATTGTATAAAAAAATTATTGTCCCAGGCGCGATTCGATCGCGCGACCTTTGAATTACTGGCCGTGCTCGCTACCGTGGTGCTACTCCGTGCGGCCGCCGCCGCGATGCTAGATTGGCAACACAAACTTGTTTATTTTTAAACATTTCCCCATAATTATAAAACGCCGAAGTTTTGATAAAAGCGTTTGGTGTCATTTTGTTTGGCATCTTAAGCTCTATAAATACTGAAAATTTGATCAAAATCGTTAGAGCCGTTTTTGAGAAATTTGCAATTTTGTCGTTTTTTATGGGTTTTTAGGGGTAAATTACCCTAAAAATTAAAAATTCAAAAAAAAATGAAAAAAAAAGCCTGGAGATATTAGGGTTTAGTACCTACATACCAAATTTCATGAAAATCGGACCAATAGTGTCCTCTCTGGTCGTGTATAAATACAGACAGACTGGCAGACAGACACCACTCTAAAAACACTTTTTTGGGTTCAGGGAGCACCAAAACAAAAAATTCCACTAAAAATATTTTTGGGTTCAGGGAGCACCAACACAGATAATTGCACTAAACAATTTTTTGGGGTTCTGGGAGCACCAAAAAAGATAATTCAACTAAAAATTCAAATTCGAACATTTTCACGAAAACAATACTTTCTCCATATACTACGTATAGGGTGGAGAAAGTAAAAATGGAGTTTTTTATGTATCGTAAATTTCAACACCTCCCGCAAAAATGTTGTATTTTGGGCGTAAGTCGAAAATTTTAAATGAGAACCCCCTATTGAGTGACACCTCATTTTAAAGAAGAAGATTTGTGCAAACCGGATGTCTGTATGTTGGCTCTATCCAACATAATGGCCAATCAAAGTTATAATTTTTCCCCGTTTAAATAACATTAAACTGTTAAAGATGATCCATCTGTTATTTTTACAACGGTTTCATCCAGTAGGTTAATCAGTCTAATTTATAAAACATAGTAATTAGTATAAAAACAGCAACTCCTCTGTAAAAAAATTTAGTACCTCTGGAATTCCCAGGTACTGGACTTTTTACTATTAGGAGTCGACAAACATGCACAGTTATGAATAACAAAGCAAGGTTGTATCAACCCAAAGTCCAGTAGTATTTGAGCACATAGAAAAGGAAGTGTGTAAATATTATTTCATTTGAAGGGTAGTTGTCCCATTTCATCCCTTCGACTTAAGTAAATGAATTGTAAATAGTTTTTCATATCACCTAAGTATTATACCATTTTAACTTTTTAGTTTGTAGGACATTAGTTCAGTTTATACTTATTGTATGGTGTAGAAACCCAATTTCGACCCCTTAGACTGTAGTGATTGTAATATATAAACATTCCTGGCAATAATTTGGATAAACTGTGAAAATTTTATTGAAATCGGTAGAATAGTTTTTGAGTCTATAGAGGACAAAGAAACAAACATTTATTTTTATTTAGAGAGATTTTATAAAAATTGATGACTGTTTAGCTTCAAACAGCACTCCAGGTACTAAAATGGAATAGCCCAATTTATTTTCAAGCCAGCAGACAGTCAAGAATCATGCTTGAAAGGAAAAGTAATTGTATTTCAGAATACAAATTTTCCATTTCGTACGTCTAAATTTTGATTAATAAGTAGAACATAAAATTATTATTATATTCACATTTTAAAAGTATTTTTGTCAACAACACACTACCTGTGCATGTGATGAACACGCACCCATCCACTTACATTGTTCTATGCCACTCCATATCAATCACGTCGATATCACGTGACCCAGCCACGTGTTACTCACCTGTTAATCGACTGTTAGGCTCTAACATATCGATTCTATGCAGAAGCTTTTAATCGAAATTTATTACGGTCTATTTTAAAGGTTCTTGATTTAGCAAGGACTATAATTTGATTCTTTGATGGCTAAAGTTTAATGTGTCAATGCTATCACTTTCAACTACAGTGACAACTGTAGTTAGCGAATTTCAATAGAAAAGATGAGCTATTGCAGTGACCCTTATGGTGAGAACAAAGGTAAAAAGTAGTAAATGAGCACCGATCATGGTCCCTAGAACAAGTTTTGGATGTCATTAAAAATTGTATATATATATATTTATATATGTACTAGCTGGCCCGATCCGGCTTTGCACAAATAGACATATCAAAGTTAAATGTATATTAACCAAACAAATGTATCAATAAATACACTCCTGGACAAAAGTTTCGCAACAACCATGTTTGTCTTAAATTGATTAGTTTAAAAGTAAATAAAAACACTAAAGCCCTTTTTAATTTATTTGTTTCTTATCTTAGATTAAGAAAGCATAAAAAATATTAAGACTTTTAGAGAGTATCATATTTTATTTTGGTAAAAAAAAAGAAAAGCTAAAAAAAGCCGGTAAACTTCTAGTTTTTAATTCAAAGAAAAATGTATACGTTTAATTTATTTTGTTTATTACCAATTTCGTAGTATCTGGTATTTCCTCCTTTTGCTCGGATTACTTCTTGCAGCCTTCTCCTCATACTACTGATGAGGTGTTGAATTTCTTCTTGCGGTGTTGCCTCCCACTCCTCTATCACTGCGGCTATAAAGGCTGCAGAGTTGTTTCTTCTCATGATGCGTTTTTTACACTGTCCCACACTTGTTCAATAGGGTTGAGGTCTGGACTCTTGGGTGGCCAATCGATTGAACGTATGCCGACCTCCATAAGGCACCCAGTGGCTTCGGTATGTGGTCAAGCATTATCATGCATCAGTTTGAACTTTGGTCCCACAAACGGAGCAAACGGAACAACATGATCTTGCAGTATATCTTCCACATACCTTTGTGCTGTCAGAGCCGGTCTACGAAGTACCACGAGTTCTGTACGAGCGTCGTACTGTATACCACCCCAGAACATCACCGAGCCTCCACCAAAAAGCACCCTGGGTGAGAAGCAGGCGTGTACACATGTTTCGTGACGCCTTATCCGTACACGTTCGCGCCCATCTGGTGAAGCTAGACTTACTCTAGTCTCATCTGAGAAGAGAATATTCTTCCAATCATCCACAGTCCAATGTATATGATTCCGGGCAAATCTAAGCCTCAAAGTACGTTGACGTGCAGTGTGAAGAGGACCTGTAGCAGGCAGTCTACTGCTCAAATCCACTTCTGCGAGACGTCTACGGATGGTACGGCAAAATATTCACATTGCGCACCTGCCTGGTCAAACCTTGTAGCTGCGTTCTGGTAACCGTCCACCTGCGAAGTGCGCTTAATGTTAGAAAACGATCATCATTTCTATCAGTTACTCGTAGCCTGTCTTGAACTGGTCTTCAGTCATCTCGTCCAGTCTCTTGAAACCGCCTAAACGCTTTTCCAATTGTGGAACGGTGTACTCCGAAAATCCTAGCCACTTCACTTTGCGAACGCCCTTGTCGAACCAAAATTCTAGCTCTGACCGCCTCAGCAGTAGTTAAACGATGGTGTACATCCATAGTAATTTAAAAAAAATGAATTAAATTATTCTTACTAAATAAAAATGCACTGCATCACTCAAATCACTTCAGAATACTGAGAAATTACCTTTGGTCAAAACTCGAAAGAGGAACAGGATTTGGACTTTTAACTGAAGATAAGATAAGAAAGGAGAAAGAGATCAGATAATAAATATTTTGCTACAGTATTAAGTGTTTTTTGTCTATTTAAAGCATTATTGTTGTCATTTTCAGTCCTGCGTTTCATTGACAGAAAGTTTTGTTTGTGTTGCGAAACTTTTGTCCAGTAGTGTATATTATACTATGTATTTCTTATGGAGATTTTTAGTAACTTTGACCTCCAGAAACCTCCCCTAAATTTTTGAAAACCTAGAGGAAGCTACATACCAAATGTCATTCCAATCCATTCGGTGGTTTTTGAGATTTCGTGATGACTGAGTCAGTGAGTGGTGTTTGGATTTTGTATATATAGATATGAGTGTTCACACTCAATCGGGCGCATTTTAAGTCCGATTTGGTCCACATTTTGGTACACACGTTGGTTGTCTAAGCCGCTCGGACGAGTTCGTTAGCAAACAAAATCCAACAACCGGAAGGACTTTTTTAAAGGAATTGATAATTTTTTTATATTTTTTGTACTAGAATAAAACCTTTTTAGAGTTTTATACAAAAGACGAAATGTCGGGTTATTATTCCACAAATTTTGTCTTTTTATGACACCTTATTAGTTCGCATGGTTTCCCTAAAATCGATCTAAACGTAAAATACCATTAAAAAGTATACGGTTCAAATCCACGTGGAACATATTCGAGCAAAGAGAAACAGTCGATCATCCGAGGCACTAATCGAGTTATCCTACTGCGAGTGGAACAAAACAGCGTCTCAGTGGAAGCTGGAGGCTTAGGTGAAACAAATTCTACTAATATATATTTCGTACATGCAAGCCTAATATAAACTGCGCCTTCGTTAGTAGACCAATTTCCCAAATAATCGGTTGAAACCCTAAAACAAACAAATTAAATATTGTAAATTCACTTAACTTACGTCAGCGGTTCAGCTGCGTGATCGAATAATTTATTAATTTGAAATAGAATAAACCAAAACTCTTACCAAAAGTTTTTTACTGTGTTCGAAAAACAGGTTTGAAGCAATAACATAAAATAAATTTTCAAATAGGAAAATAGATTTGTAGGTATTGCAAAATTTATTCATAAAAACGTATAAAAAAAGCTTTATTAAGCCACAATAAGCAGTCCATAATCCAAGGCCGCAAGGTCGAGGTGCAAACAAATTCTACCTATATATTCTGTACACGCAAGCAGATATCCAGCGCCTTTCTGAGTATACCAATTTCCCAAATAGTTGGTTGAAACCGTAAAATATATAAACTTAACTTTGTTGCTAAGCGGTTCACCTGCGTGGTCAAATTATTATACAGTTACTCCGCCCTATGTTTGCTTCCGCTCACCAACCCCCGCGGCGAATCAAATGCAAACAGATTATTACATAATATGATAATTTCACAGGAATGACGATTGATTAGGGACAGAGATTATGTATTTCTATATAGAAGAGAGGCAATTTTCAACTTCTAAAACATTATCAAAATCTGGTACGATAAAGCAGTATTTCAAACAGGTAAAATAGTCCTAGTAAAGAATAAAGTTGTCATTTTACTTTCTCCACCCTATACGTAGTATATGGAGAAAGTATTGTTTTCGTAAAAACGTTCGAATTTGAATTTTCAGTTGAATTATCTGTTTTGGTGCTCCCAGAACCCCAAAAAATTGTTTAGTGCAATTATCTGTGTTGGTGCTCCCTGAACCCAAAAATATTTTTAGTGGAATTTTTTGTTTTGGTGCTCCCTGAACCCAAAAAAGTGTTTTTAATGTGGTGTCTGTCTGTCAGTGTGTCAGTATGTATACACGACCAGAGGGGACACTATTGGTCCGATTTTCATGAAATTTGGTATGTAGGTACTAAACCCTAATATCTCCAGGCGTTTTTTTCATTTTTTGGAATTTTTAATTTTTAAGGGTAATTTACCCCTAAAAACCAATAAAAAACGACAAAAATGCAAATTTCTCAAAAACGGCTCTAACGATTTTGATCAAATTTTCAGTATTTATAGTGCTTAAGATGCCAAACAAAATGACACCATCCGCTTTTATCAAAACTTCGGCGTTTCATAATTATGGGGAAATGTTAAAAAATAAACAAGTTTATGTTGTCAATCTAGCATCACGGCAACGGCCGCAAGGGATAGCACAACGGTAGAGAAGACGGCCAGTAATTCAAAGGTCGCGCGATCGAATCCCGCCTGGGACAATAACTTTTTTATACGATTGACGTAGGTAGAATATTATTTTTTTGTTTTGTTCTAAAAAGTAGTAAATAAAATTATTAAAAACAATATTATTTTGACTACAGTAAGTTGGGAGAAAGTTTGTGTCAGTTAACTGATACCGTTTATTTTAATAGCGTTAGGTGTTTGAATTATGATATAGTAAACCTTTTTCATTGTTTGTGTTTGCTACTTCCTAACCTAAAAAAACTGTTGGTTGTTAAGAATAATTATCTGCTTCAAAATTTGGAATTTGGTTAGTATAGTAATAAATTTAAAAGCTTTCAAGAAATGTGTTTCGGTTCAATATATGCCTAACCTAAAATTTGTTGTTAAGCTCACTACCCAAATCACATGTTATTTTTAATATGTAACAACAGATGCTTGAATAGCCTTTTTCATTTATTTTTTTCTTTGTCTTTATTTTGCTAACCTAACCTAGAAAAATTGTTGATTGTGAAAAATAAGTTGGTTGCTATGGTAATGAATGTAAATACATCCAATAAAAGTGTATTGGTTCAGTGATTCAGAATAGGCTACAGTTAGAATAGTGTTGCTAATATTTTGTTTCAAATCAGCCGTTTTTTTTTTTCTGAACAAGAAACCAAATCCATAGGAAACTAACAAAATATGATTGCGCAATTTCTCACACTCATAAGTCCGAGTAATTTGTGAGTTATAACATTCGAGAGGCAATCAAATTTACAACTATCCTGTGCAAAGGTATTTTTGGTACTGTTCCCGGAACAAGGAGAGCTCATAGGAAACTTCCAAAATATGATTGTTTCACTATTCATGTAGGATAATTGCGCAATTTCTCACACTCGAAAGCCCGAATACAATTTGTGAGTTAAATTATTCGAAAGGCAATTAAATATTAAATTTACTATAATCCTGTGCAAAGTTATTTTTGGTACAGTTCCAGTAACAAGGAACAAAATTGATAGGAAACGCCCAGTATTCAATACTAGTTATTCCCGGAAAAGTACATTCGGCTTTATTAATGCGGCAGTGCTTTTTTATTTATTTTAATACTAGCTCTGCATCTATATGGTTTCGACCATGTGGAAGCCGAGCTTTATGTAATACTATGATATTGAATGTGAACTCGATTCCGCTCGTGCAGTCTGCACAATTCAAATGATTTCGTTTCAAGGTTTAGGCTGTTAGATGATAAAATGTTACATTAAGGACTTTGCGTCACCATGTGCAAGGTGTAAACAAGATTTATATTTAATACTAGTAAACCCCTTATCTAGGATTACCTAAACATAACGAAAAGCTGTAATCTACACTGGGTTTGTTTAAGTATTACAGATGATGGGTGAAATCAGCTGTTAAACGAATAGGTAGGCCTATTTCTTCTTTAAATTTTTATAGACAAATATATTGATGATAAAAGTTGTATTTATATATAGTTTATAACCTCAAAGCAAATATTACAACGTATATTATAGTATCCATTAGTTATATAACTCATATTAAAAAAAAAACAAATTCACAAGAAATTATAACTATTGAAGTTGTAAACATAACCTCAAACTATAATCTACACTGGGTTTACAGATGATGGGTGAAATCAGCTGTTATATTATATGTTACTCACGGTGTACCTATGTACGTACGTACGCTCGTACACTCGCTTTTAGGAGTTGATATAGTTTTTATTGTTATTATCTTTATTGTTATTACTGCAAAATAATCTGATTTTAGGAAGAAAGCAAGGCTAATTGTGTTAAACATGTTTAGTATTATAAGAAATTAATTGTGAACAACGTCGAGGGTAATCATTCAAAATTAGCAGTAATTGAAACATAGTTAAAAACAATTCGATCCCGCAGTTGAACCGCTAACGTGAGTTGAACGAATTTCAAAAATTAAGTTTATTAATTAAGCTTCGTTTCTCTCGCAGCGGAAAAACCCGCTTTGTCAATTTGCACTTCGCCCTTGCAGCCTCGGATTATGAACTGCTTTTCTTCGCTCTCGGCGGACAAATCCGCTGAGAGTGTGCACCCCCTAATCAGAAGCTGCCCCAACGGTAAAATCCCTCACGTGGATTAGAACCGTGTACTTTTACGGTATTTTACGTTTTGGTCGATTTTTGGGGAACTAGAAGAGCTATAAGGTTGCGTAAGAAAACAAAATGTGCAGAATAATCTACTTTGTTTCCTGTTTAAGAGAACCCCCCCCCCCCCCCACAAATCAATTGTACTACGAAAAATAAAAATAAAAACTTCCGGTCAAAAAAAGTGCTTCCAGTGGTTGGATATTCGGGCTAGCGAACTAATCCTACGGACTTGGAAAACCGACCTTTATACCTAATTTGAACCAAATCGAAAGAATAATGCGGCCGTTAGAGTGCGAATACACCTAAAATACCTTATAGCCTACATATATATTATGCAATTTTTAATGACACCTCAAAACGTGTTCTGGGGACCATGTTCGGTGCTAATTAACCACTTCCACCTTACAGTCTTACCGTTAGAGTCACTGCAATAGCTATGAAAATTTGCTAATAACATATGCTAAAGAATTATTATGTTAATCTGTATTACCATAGTCTATATATATAAAATTCAATGTATGTTTGTACGTTTGTCTGTATGTTTGTCCTTTATGCGTTACCAAACCGTCCATCCGATTGTTTTAAAATTTTGCATAGTAACACAGGTTAACCCTGGGAAGGTTTTAGGCCATTTACCAAAGTCCTAGGACACTAGGGCTACGCCCCAGTGGCCCTCAAAGTTTCAATGTTAATCTTATGGAAGGTCAATCTTAAGGAAGAAGAAGAAATATTTCTTTTGATTTTATCAGAAACAGCTGTTCGTATGAAAAGCTTAAAACAGCTGATTTTGATCAACAGCTGATTTTGATCAACAACTGATTTGGATCACAAACTGAATATAATTTTAGGTTAGGTAAATCAAGCAATGAGCAGAATCCCATTATAATTTACATCGGCCCTCAGGGATACGAATTACAGTCTTTCAAAGTTTCAAATTAAGCAATAGCGAAACATTGCCGGGTCAGCTAGTAACTGATAAAACAGCAGCTGATTTAGGTGGCTAGATACAACAATAATTCAACATAGGTTGGGAATAGCCTGTATGAATATTTCCGTAAATAAGAACGTATTTCAAATTAGAGTTTTGCCTTTTTAAAAATATATGACTAAGTTTATTATTAAGAATTATAAGGAAACATTATTAATTGAGATGTGTTTACAACAGAATAGTGGAACTCCATGAAAAGTACATGCTTTGGGATAGTTAAAACGTATCTGATACGTTTAATAAATGTATTAATGCGCAGGATTTTATTCTATATGGAATAGTACCAACTAAAATTATTACTACACTAATTACAAATAATTAAAATGACTACTTTAAAAATGTATAAAATTATATCACTCACATTTGGTTTTGCGTGGAAAGCATGCAAAGGTCTCTCTAGTTTATATCATTAACGCTCATTAGAAAAAATGAGCTATTACAATGACTCTTATAGTAAGAGCTAAGAGTGGGAGTTATCAATGAGCACCGATCTTGCTTCCTAGAACACGTTTTTATCTGTCATTAAAAATTGTATATCTATAAGCCTATGTATTTATGTGTTCTCCCTATATTGGTCGCATTTTAATTCCGACTTCGTCTAAATTGGGTACAGATGTCGGTTTTCTAAGTCGTTCGGACGAGTTCGTTTTAACTTTTTTGCCTTTTATATAAAAACAAAATGTAGAAGATTATTCTCAGCATTTTGTTTTTTTACACGTCCGTCGTGTTCCCCTGAAATCGATCAAACCGTAAAATGCCATAAAGGTATCAGGTTCAAATAAACGTGAGGTTTTTAAAGGGGGGGGGGGCACAGCAATAAGGTAATGTAAAAAATAAATTTTGCTGAATAATCAACTATATTAACATTTTTAGAGTAAACAGCAAAAAGGTTTCTTCTAGCACGACAATCTCAAAATCTTGTTCCTCCGGTTAAAAATTCGCTTCCATTTGTTTGGCTGCGAACTCGACCGAGCCACTTAGAAAACCAACGTGTGTGTGCTAAATTTGGACGAAATCTGACGTAAAATGCGGACGTTAGAGTGTTCACAATTTTTAATGATACCCTAATACGAGTTCTGGGGGCGATCATCATTGGCTGCTCCCAATCTTATATTTCTCACCATAAGAAATAAGTCACCATAAGTCACCATTTCTCACCATAATTCACTGCAATAGCTCATCCGTCCTATCGAAATTCGCTAATAATATAAATACTTTATTGATTTGTGAGGTCTAGCCATAAGAAGTATGAACCTTGGCTGACATTATTTACTGTCGTCTTTTTGCTGCAATCTACATTCTAATAAACTAATTCAACACTATTAATTGATATGTTGATTACTTTAACAGATATACAAGCAGTAAGCAATTATATAAATAATTAATTTGTTCGCGCGTGGCCTCAAGTATACGTCAGTGACAGACGCCATCTTAACTTCGGAAGGACGAAGGGTAACAAAGTCTACGTCCAAGGTTCATCCATGGCTTCGTCGTAGTAGGTCAAATTACGTAGGCAATGGTACGTCAGTGTAGTAATTTAATTGAAATTTCCCACTGAGTTACGTTACCTTATACGCCTCTGGTAACAAAATGATTACAGAATAATGTTTACAAACACTTTCAGATTCCTAATGACGTAGAATTCTTTAAACAAGTTTAACAAGGAGAAATGTTAAGTTTTACGATTTATTAGAGGTTGATTACTAATTAAAATTTACAACGGAGATTGACTGCAAATGCAATATACTGATAACAGTACCTAAATATATTTAAGAACCGGCGTAGAATTAACGAAGAGCAAAAACTATGAACTATTTGAGGCTCGGCTCCCTAAATTCAAAACGGCGAATTTGGCAACCAATTTCAATGTTAAAATAACCAATCCATACCTTCACTTTTAAGCATATTTTTGTGTTATTTTCGTCAAAAAACGAAAGCGTTATTTTTTTCTTAAAGTAAAATATATTGTGGGTGTTGATTGCTAAGGTTTTTTTTACAATTGGCCTAGGCTATATCTTTTTGCAACTGAGTAAAAAAATAAAGTTTACTATTTTCTACTATTTATACCATACGTTTATAAAACGGATAAAACAGTTTTTGAAAATGTATTCAGCAATCAACATCTGCATATGACAGTGCTTCAAAATGAAACCAAATGTGTTTTAATTTATTCCACGAATTAACGGAAAAAATACTCATTCTGTAGCATTGCTCTTATGGAAATCAGATTCAATATGGCGGACAGGGTAGCATCCCCTTAAAGATGTTGTCTTATGAGGTCATAGACGCACGAAAATTTTAATTTTAAATAGTAAACATTGTGAAAATACGGGGTACACTCCCAGCCCGATAACAGGTAAAATCGATAATTCGTATCAACAGCTTAGCAAAACATACATGTTTGTTGTGAATTTACATTCGTTATCATATCAACCAACTTAACAAATTTAGAATCAGTTTATTATTCAATGTTATTAACAGTTTTTTTTTTTTTTTTTTTTTTTGATCAGGTTGACACAACATGAAAGCAAACAAACAAAAATCAACGAGAAAGGCTTACCGTATTATAATTCAAGTCTGTTGTTACATAATTATAAATAAAACAGCTGATTAGGAAGAAAAACTTAACACAAGTTTAGGTTAGGCATTATACTAAACCAACACACATTTCTTGAAAGCATTTACATTTATTACCGTGTCAACATAAGTAGCAAATTTAGAATCAGTTTATTATTAATCACAACCAAACTTTTTTTTTAGGTTAGGTTAACAAAATAAAAGGAAACACAAACAAAAATCAACGAAAAAGGCTTACCAAATTATATTTCAAACCTGCTGTTACATATTATAAAAAAAATCAGCTGTTTGGATCGAAAACATAACACAAGTTTAGGTTAGGCCTATACTAAACCAACACACATTTCTTGAAAGCATTTACATTTTTACCGTTTCAACATACGTAGCAAATTTAGAATCAGTTTATTATTATTCACAAGTTTTTTTACGTTAGGTTAACAAAATTAACAAAAATCAACGAAAAATACTTACAAAATTATAATTCTTACCTGTTGTTACATATTATAAAAAAACAGCTGATTTGGATCAAAAGAATAACAATTTTAGGTTAGGCCTATAGTAAACAAACAAACATTTCTTGAAAGCATTTACGTTCATTACTATAGCAACCCACTAAGCCAATTTAGAATCAGTTTATTATTATTTACTACCAACAGTTTCTTTAAGTCAGGTTAACAAAATAAAAGCCAACACAAACAAAACTCTACGAAAAAGGCTTATAATTCAAATATCTGGTATTACATGTTATAAATAATACAGTTGATTTCAAACAAAAGCTTAGCACATAGTTTATTCATTTACTGAACCAACACATATTTCTTGAAAGCATTTATTACCGTAGCAACCTAGTTGACAAAAATTTAGAATCGGTTAATTGCTTTTAATAACCAACAGCGATTTTAGGTTACTATATAAATAATCTCACACAAACCTGGTTGTACTGCGTACCAGTCATGATCTTGTATACAAACAAAATATTGAATAGAATTTTATTATATTCTGTATTACATGTTCTGTGAGTATACCACAACGCCAACCTATCCATCCACGTGCCTCTGCCCAAACCAATCTTCATTTTAGTGAAGATATCAGATTATACACTTGAAATCTACTGTTTCCCATTTGTTTCACCGCGAATCGCCGCGGGAGTTGTTGAGCGAAGCTAGTTTTATATTATATTACTAGGGGAGACCCCTGCGTGCTCCACATGCCAACCCCCGGAACCTTCTAAAAACATATTATGTTATGATTTATTTAGAAAAAAGGTGCAGGATAATAACCTCAAAACTAAGATGGTAAATAATGTTAAATGTTCAAATCAAATTATTTCTTATATTTTATAACAGCAGTTATAATAATGGTTAAAAGAACCAGCAAGGCTCAGGTCTACACTTTAAAACCCTAACCTGAAAGCTAGAAATACAAAAATAATTGCTTCAAATTTTGAAATCAGCTGTTAATGGAAAATATTGGAGCAAACAGCTATATTATCTGTTATTTTATTCAATCGATTGCTATGGTAATAAATGTAAATGCATGTGTTGGTTTGTCATTCTAGGCCTAACCTAAGAATTTTTCCGACTTAATTTACAAATATTGAAATAAAAAAAGTTTTTATCGAAATGAATTATAGCCTATGTTACTCGGGGATAGTGTAGCTTTTTATTAGTATAACTATTTTTTCAATCGTTTCAGTAGTGCCAGAGATTGGTTACCCCCTACATACAAACAAACAAAAAACAAACTTTACCTCTTTATAATATTAAGTATAGAAAACATACGATATACCTTATTATAAAGCAGTTCCTGAACAGAAATTTACTTATTTTACTGTTTACAGTTTTAGAAGTAATTACAAGTTTTGGTTTGTATTGCTAGGAAGCCAACGTTGCTTTAAAAAGTCGTTATAATTATTGATTAAAGTCACGTATTCGATTCAGAATCAGGTCACTTTTATAAAACACATTCATATTGTTTAAATTTAAATAAAAATATTTTTAAAAGCATATAAAACTACAATATTTGAGCATACAGGTTGTAAGAAGTTAGTTCAATTTATATGTATTATATAGTATATGGGTAGCAACCCCATTTCAACGCCATAGATTGTAGTAATTGCCATTTATGAACACTTTTGATATTAATATGGATATATGTGAATTTTTTAGTAAACTAGGTCGAATAGTTTTTGAGTCTATAGAGGACAAAGAAATCAAGAATCAATAATTTGTATATATAGAGATATAATTTTCATAGACACATTATTGCCGATAAACCTGTCTACAATTGACATCAACACAGTGCTTAAACGTTTACATTGAAGTGGTTTCAATGTTACTAAAACCGATTAGTGACGCTGTTCTGGTCTAAAGCACGTGAGTGGAAACACGTGGATCCAATTACTGATTATTATAGCCTACTGTCGACATACACGGGCAGCTTGATCTGTTCGAATCGGCAAAACTGAATGTCTACAAATATTACTATTCCAAACTGGTATAGCTTTTTGTGCTCGGTGCCACTTCTTTAGGCACTGTAATGGAAATTGGCCTGGTCAGACGAAATCTGAAACGCTTTCCATTTCCGAATTCAACCAGCAGTTGAAAGGAGAATCGTTAGACATGCTGCGCAGGGCGAGAATAAATAGTGAGAATTAGTTCTACTCTCTCCGTCGCATACGTCATAGACAGTCTACGCGCATCATATGTACTGCGTTAATACGTAGCATAGGGAACCAGTAGACGTTTGCGTATTATACTGTA